>JAODAL010024690.1:0-30000 GCA_025379985.1 Phyllomedusa bahiana | reverse complement strand
TTTTTTTTATTTTTATTTTTTTGTTTTTTTTTTTTTTTATTTTTTAAATAAAAAAAAAAAAAAAAAAAAAAAAAAAAAAAACAAAAAAAATATTTATATTATTATAAAATTTTTCCTGTAGCCTAATTCACAAGCAAGGTTAATTACAATGAATCTCATGTTGGTGGCGTTAGAAAACAGCAATGTAACACGCTACAAATCTACTAGTTTGTTGCGCTCATTTCTTTGGCGCAATTTACATCCAGGGTTAATTAAGCGTTTTTTGCTGGTGTGCTGACAAAAATAAACGTCTTTTTCAACGCCAAAAATATATAAATTTTCCTGTAGCCTAATTCATTTCCGAAGGTTAATTAGCCTGTTTGTGCTTTTACATTAAGTAAAACAGCACATGTTTTTAACGACACATACAAGTAAATTATTCCCTGGGCCATTTGTGGAGCGCATTTATAACCAAGGGTTCCCCAGTTGTTACTGGGTTCATTGGAGTCAAAAACAGGGTGTTTATTTATCATATACAGATATCGTCATCAAAACAGTGTCTGTACATTTTAGAACAAAACAGTATGTCAGACAGAGAGGTGGCAGGCTCTGCCACCTGGAGGGGAGTGGCCCCACAACATTCCTCGAACAGGCCCAAGTCGCAGCACAGCAAGGGGACTCGCAGCAGGGGTCACTCGAGTGAGGGCCACAACTGCCGCTGTCATCTAGCAGGCCGGGGTTGTTGATGTTCAGAACCCAAGGGTTCTGATTGGTTGACTAGGTCATCCTCTCCTCCCAGATGACATCTGACAACCCCAGCAAGAGTCGGTGGGAACCTCAGGACACAACCATCCAATTAGTTTGGCATGGGCCGGGAGCGGGTCAGCGGCCCTAACCTGTCTCTCAGCCGCCTCTGTCCCATCGGTTCCCTCAGCCATGGAGATCTTACTATGTGGTTCTGGGGCTCAGGCCACTATATAGCGGAGGATGAACAATTTGACCAGGGCAGGGGGGGGGGGGGGTACAGCAGTACTTGCAGCGAAGAAATGGAGCCAATATCCCTGCTTCTTGCAGGTAGGCGCAAAGATAGATGTGGAGAGTGGCATGGGAGGTCATGTTGTGGAGGTCAGCCTCGGCATACCAGACCGGGTTGATGAGGAGCAGCAGTGACGATGAAACACAAATAGATGATGATGTAGCCGACCGACGTGGGAGCCGGGTGAAGGCAAAGGGCTTCATCAACGTCAGGAGAATGAGGGCGTCAGCGTTGGCGGCAGCAGCAGCGCATAGCACAGCAAGTGGGTCGTGTGGCCGTGAGCCAGCAGGATAGCTGCAGTGTTGAGGTCGGGAAAGCCAAGCGGCCATGGGGTGAAAAAACCCGTTCGCAGGTCCAAGAA
The DNA here is from genome assembly GCA_025379985.1 of Phyllomedusa bahiana. Taxonomy (NCBI): domain Eukaryota; kingdom Metazoa; phylum Chordata; class Amphibia; order Anura; family Hylidae; genus Phyllomedusa; species Phyllomedusa bahiana. Next base: position 28,624 of record JAODAL010024690.1, on the reverse strand, counting down.
AAGTAGCAGCACAGGGATCAGCGAGGGCTAGCGGCGGCAATGTAGTCACTCAGTGCGGAGCTGTTGAGGTAAAATCCGGATATCAGCGGTTTGTGGCAGTCTTTGCTAAGCACCGGACAGAGGAGTCCGAATATGGGTATATGTAGAATTGTGGGCAGAAAGTGAAGAGTGGCAGGGAGCTAAGTTGGCACCACGGCTGCGTAACACATGCAGCTGTCACATCCGGTGGCGCTGGGAGAAAACGTGGCTCAGTGTGGTGGTTCCATCTGCGCCGCAGCAACAGCAGCAGCAGCAGTGCCAGTGGCACGCATTGCCATTGCAGCCAGTCAAGGCTCACCCCTCTGCAGAAGGGAGCTGTTTCTCTTTTGACATCATCTTCCCGGTCCAGATGCTCCTGCTCCTCGCTACTCATGGCGCCAGCAGTCGTTCAGCGTGCGATTGCAAAGAGACAACAGTATGCGTTCCAAAACCATCCTAAGGTGCAGCTGATGACCGTGCTCCTGTCCAAGTTGTTGGTTCGGCAGTCCTCCCTTTCCTAATGGTGGACTCTGCACCGTTCAGAGATAATGGCTTGTGCCGAGCCCGAGATGGAGAGTTTCCAAGCCGTTAATTTCTTTTCCAAAAAGCGGTGAGTACCAGCACTTCATAAATATGTAGACAGAAGGTGGGTCATTCCTTGAGCTTATCGGTTTGGTAAGGTGCACGGCAGGCGGACGTCTGGAGCTTGGAACTACGGTTCAGGCCAGTACATGTCCTTCGGCCCATGGGTGAATGTGCCTCCAGCCAGGCACACCAACAACTTGGAAAGGAGACGCCGCTTTCTCCTCCACGTTGTTAAACTGTGCAACTGCGCCAATGTCCGCCTCCTCCTCCTCCACCACAACCACCATCTCAGCTTCCACAAGTACTGCTCCATTATACCACATGTTAGGGCACAGCGGTGTCACGCAGTTCTACACTGGCTATGATCGGCGAACGAAGTCCACAGGGGAGGAACTGCTCACGCGTCATGCAGCAAGAAATCGATGTTGTGGCCTTTCTCCGCCACAACTGCAAATCGGAACCAAGGTTGAGGACAATGGGAGGGAAAATGGTTTGTACTGCGCCTTGCACCGAGGAGGATGGTCCTGCGCCCTGCATGCGACGACGTGTTCAAATTGGTTGTGATGAAAAGGTTCCTTGAAGTCTGCCACAATCTTCAAACATTCTGAAAATGGGCCAGGAAAACTGTGAATGCACTTTATACCTTCTACAAAGCCAGGAACACCTCTCGAGTTGCAGCGGCAGAACGGCCTCCCCCAAACACACTCTGAATATGCGATGTTTCCACCCGCTGGAATTCTGCCCTGGCACATGTTGGACCGACTGTATGGAACAAGAAAGGCCCATTAACGATTTTTGATGATCCAGGCAGACAGAAGTACTACACTGTGTTAACTTTGATGTCGCCAGTGGAAGGCTCATGCGTGACCACTGTCCGTTTGTGAGGCATCTCGAGGGTGGGCGACGTTATTTGTCAGTAGCCAGGGACTACGGGATGAATAACGTCATTCCACTGCTTCATGTCTGGAACAGATGCAGAAAAAATCTGTCTGGGCAGTGGGGACTGGGAGAGTGGCGATACATCTCGTGGCCACATGAGTCCGGTGGGGACTGAAATGGCGGAGGAGGAGGAGGACATTGGTGAGAGAAAACATTGTCTGGTGAAATTAGTGGATTTTCTTCCCAGGTGACAAGAGAGGAGGAGCGGAGCAGCTGGAGGAGGTCGGTGAGATGAGGAAGATGAGGCGATGACCCCCCAAGCACCGTGGCAGTATACTGTGGAAATGGAACGGCAGGGAGCCCTCGGAGTCACTTGTGCAGATGGCCCGCGAGCAAGCTTATTTGCCTGGCTAGTGACAGCCGAATAGTCAGCATCTGGCAGAGGGATGACTTCTGGCTCTCCACCTAATTTGGAACCTCGCTACGGTCCAAAATGGGAGCCTTTTTCCCAGGCTTATTTGTGGGGAGGGGGAGTGGAATAGACAAAACTCAAATAATATAGGTAATCCTCCGTAATCAGTTGGCCGCTGCCTATGTGCGGCATCGTCCCTCCTCGAATTTTCTGACAGAGGTTTCCCTCAGCGCTCAGTACTACTGCAAAGGGCTGCTGGGGGAAAGGTGGGGGGGTGGACAGTAAAAAAAGCCCTTTGTTTAGCCTAAGTCTGGAGTCACTGATGAGCGTTTCCCTTTTCACCCCCAGTGAGGAGGGCAGTGCCGCGACAGGACCTGGAGCAGCCCCTGAACCCAACAGGTGGTGGCCTTACTTGGAAACACTCTCCCCACTCAGTTAGAAGATCGTGGATACTGACAGCCAAACTCGAGTTTGGGGCCCAACTTGGGGTTTTTTGCAGTGGAGAAGTGTCCTCCCCGGGCCATGTGTGGCATCAAGGGGGGTGTTTCAGTGGGGCGGGGGCCATCTTTTAAACCCCAAAGGGAGAACCCGCTTTGCCAGGGGAAAAAATGTGGAATGACTGACCTTTGTCAAGTTTAAATCAGGCGTGGATCTGCCGGGTTTCCACACACCAAGCCTTAGGGCAGTCTGGGTTAAAAACTAAGCCTCACCCATATTCTGATGCCGCCACCCCCCCTGATGACACATCGCTGCCATTTCTCCATCTGCCTACCACCATTTTTACGGGGATGGTATTGCCACCCACCTCAACACTTGTCATTGTGCCACTCTATACCTATGTGCTGTGCTTTTGGTTCCCGGGGACTCACACGTGTCATTGTCCCATGTCTGACCCATGTGTGCTGTGGCTGCTCCCAGTCCTCCAAAAGTGTATTGTCCCCACTGCTGACCTCATGCGGCCACCTGACCCCCGCTCTCATTCATTGTGCCACTCGGGGGGGCTTCCTCCTGTTTTCCACCCCCCAGAATGTCTTTGTCCCACCTCTGACCTCTGCTGTCTGTGATCCTGCTGTGCCCCCCAACTTTTTCATTGTCCCACTGCCGATTATGCTGCTGCCGCCGTGACCCCCGCTCCATCATTTACTATTCTGGGGCTTTCCTCCTGTTTTGCCCCCTCCAGAGTCATTGTGCCACTGCCTGATCTCTGCGTGCTGTGTGACCTCCCACTGTTGTTTTCCCCCCCCTTTGGGGGCCTAATACTGTTTTGCCGCCCCCAGATGTCATTGTGCCATGCCTGATTCATATGCTCCGCCGTGACCTCCACACTGTGTGTTGTGCCACTCTTTGGCCAATCTGTTTTTCCCGCCTCCAAATTCATTGTCCACGCCTGATTCATCGCTCCGCGTGACCCCACACTGTGTGATTGGCCCTCTGGGGCCCTAATACTTTTTTGCCGCCCCAAATGTCATTGTGCCACTGCCGACCTCTTTATGTGCCGCGTGCCCTCCGCTCCATCATTGTGCCATTGTGGCTTCCTCGTGTTTTGCCATCCAGAATTTTCATTGTGCCTGCTGACCTCATGCTGTGGGGCTGCCGCCGTCACCTCCAACTCTTCACTAATGTTGCCACCTGAGCTCTCGCTTTTTTTTTTTCCAGCTTTCGTGGCTGACTTTTAGGCTACTTCCGCTTGATTTTTTTGGCAGTTTTCCCCCTCTTAAGTGCCAGGGAAATTTTTTAGGAAGCAAATGCTAAGGCGGCGGCAGCATCTGGTGTCAACAAAAAACACAACATTGTTTGAAGCCAAACCAAGCTCCCTCTGCAATTTAAGCTGGCACAACTTTACAGCACCCTGCAGGCTCTGTGCAGCTGGAAATAGCGCTTTTTAACGCGATTTGTGCCGAAGTAATTCAAAAGAAACGAATTTTGTCGGAAAAATTTGGCGAAGGGACCGAATGAATTTTTGAGAGATTCGCCCATCCTACTCTACATTCAACGCCCCATTTTTCCCCATGTTAAAAAATTCAGCGTTGAAAGATAACTGACATCAGTTCCTGAGGCGGATTTGGCACTCATTCCTTACATAGTATTATGGAGGCTGAAAATCTGCCTCTGAAATCTAAGCAAATTCTAGTGTATATCGAAAATGTGCACTTTAACCCGGTACAGATTTTTAAATTTAATTCCACGTGACCCCGGACTGAAATTTTCAGCCAAAATCAGCCCCGGAAAACCCCTTTAAAAATTTTTTATAACTTTTTAGTATTTATAAGAAATCAAGGAAAAAATTCTGAAAGTTCTATACAATCGTATTTTTCCTGTTCCTCACAGAGTGAATTGTCTGTGAAGTAAAGGAATCAGGGTGCTTTAACAGTTTTGATGTGCAGTTTTTATTACCAGCCAGCTTCTTTCAGTTGTCTAAATTGTTCAGAAAGGTGTTTCAAGTAAGTAATAAAATTTGTGTTTGATCTTGTGGATTACAATCACACTAATCGATTACTCACTTTCCAGTTTACATAAGTGCAGAAAGCTTGCTGATAATAAAGGAAGATAATTGGAGCGCAGTTAAAACTGCACCAAAACTGCGCTGTGTGAAAGCACCCTAAATGTATCTGAGATGTGAGATCTTGTCTATATCAGTGTTTAGCTCCTTGCAGCTCAACCATTTTCCCTTGTGCATATAAAGAGTAGGATTTTTTTAATGTACTGGCATCTTATCAAATTTCTTTTAGGCCTCGTTCACACGGCTGATTCTGGGACGATTTCAGCGTATTTCGAGCCGTATTGCCTCCTGAAAAGTGGGCGAAAGGGGGATAAGCAACCCACTAAAATTCTTTGTATTGCGGGGAGGATTTGTGGGGCTCTGGTACCCGGAACAAAAAAAGACAAAAAACACTTTTCTGCTCGGGGAAATGGGTTTTTTCTTTCCTTTTCTTCCCAACAAGCGAATGCAGAACAATCTTGTCGCTCGTTGAATTCATGCAGCTTTGCAGCTTCATCCCCCCACCCCGCAGTACCCCCCAAGGGGTATCCTCCCAAAACCACCTCACTGCTGTTTTAACCCGACTTGCATAAGTGGCTTCTTCCACTCCTGCTGCTGCCTTTGAGGACCCTTGTGGCCCCTTCTGCTATACGCTGCGGCCGGAAGACAGGTTTCGGCCCCGGCTACATCCCGGCTTTCTTGCTGACAAACACTGAACTATGTACAAAGTCCTTTAAGGCTTCCTAGCCCTCTCCTTTCCTTTCCAGGAAAATCTGTTGCCCCGCATTCCAACCGGAATGGGGTGTCCTGCTCCTATCTGCCTCCTCAGTGCAGATTCTAGCAGACTCTCCAACAGACTGACTGTAAAACTACATTTCTCCCTAGATAACTTTGAATCCCCCGCTGCTGGCAGCTAGCCCCCCTTCTGCTCCACAGAGATCCAGCTTCCTATTGGCTGGAATCTATGACACTACTGTTACCAGGTAGACTTAAACTGTGAACAAATCTTAACATAATCTATAGCCACTATAACTAACATTCCTATTACTGCTATACCTAAGACTCTATAATACACTCACACTACTTTCCTAAATAAAGATAACTAAAGTTTTTACACACCTCACACTCCAACATGGCTGAATACTCCGAGCGGGGAGCAAGCGAGACGCGCCGGGGAGAAAGGATGTCTATGGGCCCCCCACCCCGCCCCCGCTGACGGGCACGCGCCGTAATGGCGGGGCGAAATCCGTCCCGCAATTACGGTGAGAATAAGCCGTGTGCACTTAGCCTTATCAGTCTGTATTAAAACTAGTGGATTACCAGTGTGGTACTAAAGAGAAACTAAAGCTGATAAATTATGTTAGGTAATCTATAGCCAAAATTTGGTTAAAAGGGTTGTGTGAGAAACCCCCCAAAAATTAGAACATCTAATGTAGGAATTCTAAAGATAAACAATAAATCTATGTCAAAATCCAGTGCTAGAACTACTTACAAACATTGTTATTTTGCATATTATCGCCATATTGGATCTTCCTCCTCACTGTGCTAGTGGATGGAGCTACAGTTACTAGGCGCCATGTTTGAAAGCTACATTCCCCACAAAAGCTATTGCCTCCAGCTCAGCTACAGATTCTAAATTCTATATACTATTAATATATATATATATATATATATATATATATATATATATATATATCAGGTTGAGAAACTTCCTCCTCTTTTCAGCTGAAGTAGAGCCATGTCGTCATTCAATATCTGGGTCATCCTTTATCACCACTGTACCTGCCTGTGCTGCCTGCTCCTTTTGTTTATGCAGATGACCCTCTATCCCCTCAGTGATATTCAGGAGTCTATAGATTACATCAAAAATATGAGAAATCACCCCACCCAAATGCTCTAAGAACCCAAACCCTTCTGCCCTACACCAAGACTTCAGTCATGAATTTAACTTCCTGAGCTCCCACTGTCTTTTCTGCGTTGCACATGGCACACTAAGAACACGACTTTGGAGGCCCTATCTTCAGCTTGGAGTCTAGTTCTTTAAAGTTATTCTTTCACTTTATTATGTCATTAGTTCCAACATTGACCACAACAGCTGAGTCGTCGCCAGCCCATCCCACTAAATTATCCATATAGTCCACCACATGTCGAACTCTGGCACTAACAAACCATTTGGTTAAGGCGGTCTTGGTGACAAATTATTCTAGCTGTCTTTTTGATTATAGAATCTCCAACAACTACTGTCTTTTTCTACCTGCTTTCCCATCCCCCCGACTACTGCTGTTCTCCCAGCTGTAAGGTAAAGCAGTATCACTAGGATTGCTATTTCTGAGACTGATGTCCTAGCATTATCACACAATTTGGCAATTTTGCTAGGAATCTCAGGAGAAGTGGCCTTCCTTTTTCTGGTTCCCCTAGAGCTCCATCTAACTTCATTAACACAGTTACATGGCTCATCCTGCTGATCTATTACTCCAGCCCCAACATTTAACCCACTAACTACTTGCTCAGTGAGAAGCAAACTCCTCTTAAAATTGTCAATGTTGCATTCTGCTCCTCCAGATCTATACTGCAGACTTCAAGAGTAGCAACATGCTCACATCCATCACAGTGGTATTCACCCTGGACCTACAGCTCCACTAGTGCATACATATGGCAGACTGTGCACTAAAGGAAATTGCCAGTCATGCTGTCCATTATCCTGGTACAATAGCAATGAAGATTGAAAAAGAAAGGTTGTTTACATAAAGGTTTTTCCACTTATGTTTTTAACTTTGTTCAAGCACCACTAAGTGAAGTGCCCCTCAGTCAGAGCAAGCTCAGTCCTGGAGTGGAATTTAAGCACCTTAGACCAGTTAAACTCTCCCCTAATTAGGTGCACAGCAGAAAGGAAAATATTTTTTTAATCTTTGTAAGTATTTATAACACAAGCTTCAGGATAAAAAAAAAAAACCTTGCTACAATCTATAACCAGCCACTCACACAATCCTCATCACACAGAACACACACAAATCTGTTTTTTTAACTTCACTTTGTTCAAGCACCACTTAGTGAACTGCACCTCAGACAATGCAAGCTCAGAAGAGTCCTGGAGTGTAATTTAAAGGGGTTGTCTCACTACAAGGGTTGCATTTTATTTTAAAGATCTTGCAAAAAACAAGTCACTTTGCAATGTGTGTCCATTAACAGTGTCCTACCAATTCCTAGATATCCCCTCTTATATGGGCTGTATCAGATCCTCAGGTCGCTGTAGCTACAGACCTGTTCAATCTCTCATGATAGGCAGCAGGCACTGGTTGCTGTAGCTACAGACCTGGCTTCTACTGAAGCCTGGTGGCAGCTCGTAAACACGCCCCTAAATTCAAAGTGATACCAAGAAAACAGAACTGAGATAAGATGAATCAATGTAGTGAGACAACCCCTTTAAGCACCTGAGACAAGTTAAACTCTCCCCTAACTAGGTGCACAGCAGAAAGGAAAATTGATATTTAAGCTGTGTCAGTAGTTCTAATACAAGCTGCAAGAGAATAGAACCTTGCTACAATCTATAACCAGCCACTCACACAATCCACAAAATCACGCTGGGTACAAGCGTTCAAGCATTATTTAACGAAATGCATGTCAGTCATTGCACTCAAGGACATTTAAATGATCATTACATTTCTAGAATGTGCACACAAGTGTAGGGAGAACATAAAACCTCAATGCAGATCCAAAAAGCAAGACCGCCAAGCTGCCACGCTGCAAATTCAAGCAGATAGCCTTACATTAAAATATTAACTGACAGTATGAATTAATGTAGTTTTGCTACTGGAAATAATTAAAATCAAGTGAGCTTAACATAGTCTATAGTGTTACTCACCCTTTCACCAGCTCCACAGCAATAAAGTCAGGCCCTTGACCTCCATTGTAAAGTAGAAGCCCATCCGGATGTCGTCCTCGAAACATAAAGAGAAGATGCATAGACGCATAGGCTTGAAGTCGAGGAAGAGCAAGGTAGGCTGGTCCTGACCGAAAGACCACAGGATCTGCTAGCAGTGGACGGAGACCACCAGCACGAGCATTGAGTTCACAACGTCTGCCTAATTCACCATCCTGACATAAGTCAAGATACGGAGCACCATTGTAACGGAGAGCTGTTAAGTGACCCAGGAAATTTGAAGGTGGGGCTGAAAGGAAACGGCGTTCAGTCATTATGCCTGTTTCCAGATGGTGAAGCTCTAGTCGAGTATGGTCACCAGCCATATGTCCTAGAACAAGAGATAATAGCTTCTTTATATAAATACATACATGGTATATAAAAATGTCATCAATACATTGTAAGGATATATGTTAATAATTGGAAAAGCACATGGCTCTAGTGTTGATGAAAGTACAAGAACTTGTTTAAAGATAAAAAGATATCAGAATACTTGAATTGTTGGATATATGGAGCAAAATCACCTTGGCAATTCACAATAATTACATGCATATAATGTTATGGTTCCATAGGTACTTGAGGGCAATGTAGTTATTCTTATGAATCTATAAAATGTAAGAGATTAACACCATAATTTTCTTATTTGCCAGTATTTTTTAATTTCCACTAAGGGGAAAACCAGAAGCAGCGTCAAAATATTATTTTATTGAAATAGCAATAGATGATTGGAACAAACTTCAAGCAGATGTGGCTGGAGAATTAATAGTAAGTGCATTTAAATGTGCCTTGGACAAACCTAAATGTATCCGAAGATAAAAATACAAGGGAAATCGTATCAGGGCATAATAGATGGACCGTCAATCTTCTATGGATGTAGCAAAATTTATTTGGTAGTGATATCTTACAGCACTGTTGTCACGTTCGCGCCATCTGGCCCTGGTCACCGGCCACGGCCGCTGCGACCATAACTGCGGCTTGGTTTTTCTTTGCGTGAACACTGTTCCTAGTCCTGGATCTTTATTGATTTTTTGGCCAACACCCTTGGCCAGGAATCCTCTTGCACTTTGGGGTTAATCTATTCTTTGGTGTTTGACAGCTTCTGCCGGCCTTTTAAGGAGTCGGGTTCCCCAAAAGGCAGGGACAGAGGCTGGGACTAGTGTTAGGGCCTCACCCCTCTGTGTCTTTGTGTGCATCCCTGACTATCCCTGACAACTGTATTATTTGATCTTAGATCACAAAAAGAACCATTGAAAAGCATTCAAAAAATTAAAATGACTTTCTGTGCCACAGTATGCTAGTGTGTTAATTACCAAGTTAAGCTTTGCTATATCTGTATTTCAGCTATCTATGTATCTGTGTTTCACCAAATAAGTACAAAGTTGCTTTTATTTGTTTGCTGTATTCTGTAAGTCACGTTGCCAATTAATTTTGGTGAAACTGCATTAACTCATTCAAAGTGTTTTTCTTATATCCTTCACCACAGATGTATGATGGGTGACGATCCCAGATCATGAGAAGAAAGGGACACAAGTCCCTGCTGTTTTTTATTTGCATAGAAGTGCTCTTGTCCACCCAATGTTCAGGGAACTGCAACACAGCTCCATTAAACTAAATGTGTTGTATTCTCTACAATCCAGGGGATGAAAGTACTGCATTGCAGTAAATTAGGTGATTCTCACATGGCGTTTTTTAGATACCTGTTTGGGTATGTTTTTTGGACTCAAAAATGGACCCAAACACGTATCAAACAATGTTCCTGTGTGACTACATTATTTTCAATGTAAAACACATATCAGCGTTTAGACAATACGTGTTTTGCATTCGTCTTAGTGATACGTTTAACGGATCCAATCAAAGAATTGACATGTCAATTTTTGATCCATTTATGCATCACAAACCCTATTTAAAACTATAGGGTGCGTTTATGCAATCCAGAAAACATATTCAAACACGCACCACACTTTTGCAAAATGCCATGTGCACCTACCTTTACTGAGAAGTAGCTGAAGCAATTAACATGCACTGTGAGAATTGGTTATGCCCCAGCAGTCAGATCCCCAAAGTTTAGGAGATTATCTGTTGGTAATGAGTTATTACTTCTTATGGTGGTGAACACCTTTATAGGTAACTTACATTAGTGGTTGACTTACTGTGTGCACTCTGTAGTAAATGCTATAAACATGATTCTGGATTATTCACAGTCTCTCGGGGCTCAGTGGCTAAAGGGCAGACACCATTGTCTCCAGCTGGCTCCGTCTTCTCATAAATCTATTGCTGGCTGTCTAGTGTGGTGAGAGAATCAGGTCCTGTAGCCCATATAGACAATATAGTAATCTCTGATGACAAGTTTCATTTCAGCCCCTAGTAAGACATTATTATGTACCAATGTTGTAGCCACAGAGGTCACAGCTGACCACACAGCTGTAGCTGCATTGCTGGGTCACATAAACCCAGCACTGCAGCGATCAGAGCTGACGTTCACATAGCACAGGCTCAGTGGCAAAGATCAGAGCTAGCATCAATCCTAGTCATTTAATTCCCCAAATGCTGTGGCCAGTAGTGTTTGAGGCATCCATGTGATTGATAAAGGATGGGTTGTGCTGATAGTTGCAGTGGCAGTCAAAGGCCGGGCTTGCCATGAATAGGAGCCTATTAGACTCTGTCAGGACAGCTTCTAATAGAATAATATGTAGCAACACAGTATTGTATTGCTATGCACTATAAAAGTGATCACACAATGTTATAGCCTTGTCTTATAGTGAGACAAAAAAGAGAAGAAAGTTTGAAAATGTAAATAAAAAATAAAAAAAATACAAACACAAAACCCATTTCCCCAATAAAAAAAAAACGTGTAAAATAAATATTTTAAGAGGTACACATAATAGGTATTGACTTCCGGTTCCGGCGCCAACGGGATGTGAGCGGCGGTGAGGAGCTCCCGCTCACCCAGCTCGAAACCAGGCAAAATGTACCGGTCAGAGGCAGGCAGGCCAGCGGGAACGTCGCTGTTCATTATAGAGGAGGCACCGATGCAAAGCGCAGGAGACACGGCGGTTGCGATCGGAGCGGAGGGATGCCAGCGAGGCTGCGGAGGTGCGGACGACTACTCCGGGACCACAGATCTACAAGGCTGAGAGCCGGAGGTAGAAGGGAGCAGGCGGCTACAAGGAGTGGACGGCTGATACGATCTGGAGCAATGTGCCGGCCGGGATGCAGGGTGCGAGGCCGCGGATGTAGAACAGCCGGCATATGCCCATAGATAAGTAGAGCTTAGAGTGGCAATTTAATCACCGGGAACGGGATCGGGTGGGTGGTATGCAGCTGGCCCATTTTATAAAGATGATGCTACATAAGACTGCACCAGCAGTGCAGGACACAGCAGACCTGCGACAGTCAGACGCCTTAAAACATAGGACTGGGTGCCTGGGTCATTATTAAAAGAGTATAAGACACCTCAATTAGCCCACCCGCTATAGCCTACCTAGCTGCTAGGTGGCTTGAGCGATACACAAGTAAAGCCGGGCAAGCAGAATTCTCGAGTGACAACGAAATACTAACCTCAGGCTTTTGGAGTGAACGTACTTTAACTTGATATGTTACCTCCAGAGGGACACTCTGCATTCTGAGAGCCTTACCTCTACACTGCAAACAGCGCTCTCATAGCTCATTCAGGGAGGCTTTGTGTTCCACATTCTGCACAGCAAGGACCGTGTAATAACATATACAGTATAATAACACTCCTTAGCCAATAGCCACCAATCACTACTGGTAGTGATGAGGATGATACACTACCTAACATCTACCTATGGGTACAGCAAACACAGAGTCTGTGGTTAAGGTGGCAGTGCTGGCCTACAGGAGAGTACTTTGCTAATTCCTGTTCGCTAGAATATGAGTTACGTTAGGAACTTCCAGACCTTCCCTGCGCCCCATGGAAAAGTACTTTCCCAGCATGGGGAGATCCAACAAATCTAAAGTAAAGTACGACCGGTCGACACACGAAGGGAGCGAGCCAAACAAGGCTCCGGGGGCTCACTACAACACCTGTATCTTGGAGTCAATAATCCCCCAGTCCACCGGCGTCCCCCTTAGTTCAGGATGACACCTATTGAACTAGGAGCTTACGCGGCGGTAGAGGACACCTGATAAGACTAATAAAAGATGGCAATAGTGTGGACAGATATCGCTCAGAGCCACACACTCCGCACTGAGCGTAATACCTGTGCTCATCCCTGAGTCTCCAATAACAAACATGATCTTAAAATGCGTAAGTGAGGAAAATGATCAAGGCAGGTGGAAAGAGAGTAGCTCCCAAACTATTAGGACGACGCTCCACACACTAAGCTATAATGGACGTTACAATTACTCCAAATAATAGATATGAATATATGATATGAAAATAAACAAACCTAGTAGAGTCTAAGAGTGGGAAGATCCTGGATGATACAGTCAGAGAGGAACACTCACGGAATCGTGGGTTTACCAGAGTCCGTCCAAAAAAGAGTGCCTCTCCCTGCTGATGAACAGAACTTCCTATGTGCTCCACAAATCCAGCACCTGGTGTAACCGGTTAGGAAAAGGGCGTCGCAGAGAGATCGGATTAAAGCGTGATAGACTGGCCGTCGCCCAGAACCGCCAGAGGATAGCTTAAAATGAGACTAACAATCGGGTGAATATACTGACGGTCTCCTTGATGTTCAGAACTAAGGCAAGTCCCAGTCCCAGACATATTTGTGATTGCTAAAGTATCTGAGAATTCACAGATCAAAACAGGCCTATCATCCGTAGCATCCTTTCCATGCGACCTAGCAATAACACCGGTGAATACTTCGGTGTGGTTCTAGACGTAATCCACAATAATCTTTGAGAGTTTAACTCGGAAACGAGGGTGCGGTGGATGATCGGTACCGCTAAATGATAGGCCTTTCTTCCGGCGCGGTATTGTACTGTGAACTTTGTGCGTGTATCGCACAGAAATGAGATTTAGCCTTGCTATTTCCCCAGCCATTATAAAAGGTAATACTTCAGCAATGGAAATTCCTCCTACATTATTTTTATGATTCTCACTGAGCAGGGCAGCGCGTGCTTTTCCTAAGCCGAGACATACATCTGCCCAAGAATGGTGCTCACTGTGGCAGGCGAAGTCTGGAATCAACATCCGCACGGTTGGAGATCCTTCGCAACAGCTTCTACGATGCAAGGTGCGACAAGATCTCCGGTTTGTAGACTCTAGCACAAAGTGTCGACCATCTAGGAAGTTGGGAGCGTCTTGGCGGATGATTTTCTCCAAATTGGATCAAGCGAAATATTATAGACCTTCTCTAAGAGAGAATGCAGGAGGAGTGATACTCCGCTTAAGAAACGGTTTAATGCTTGCACCAAGAAAAGAGCGGGGGAGGGTAGGAGCATTGGTTGCTTTAAGTGGGTCCATTCCCAGTGAGTGTAGCGGGAGATATACTCAGTGCGGCGTAGTCCATCACCACTGAAGGTCAAAGTTAAGAAGGACTTGACAACTGTTGGAAAAAGGGAGTCAGATTCTGCATGGTTCTCAATGTTTCTCATTTTTTCTTTTAAATGATTTATAATGTTATTGGCATTTAATGCTCATGGTTTTGCGCGCGTTATGGTTGAGGGAAAAAGGAATATGTGGTTATAGTCCAATGCTGAAATGCTACTTTGGTACTCTGTAGCTGAAGATGATTCTTTGAGCGGAAACGGCAGTCAGGGAATTTACCAGGAATGACAGGAAGTGGAGGTTCACGATTGTGCAGGAGCAGTTGAACCAGGCAGCCTCAATCAAGCAAAGATAAATTAAGGGGGTATCGAAGTGATCATTTCTGGAATATCAAAGGTCTTATAATTCTACGCACACAAGCGAAAATGGTGTAATGATAACCTGCCAGAAGCTTTAAAGGGGACGATGTGAGTACTGTTACAGAGAACTCATTTAAGCGGGCACACATAAGAACAATGGGCCCAGGCCAGCCAACCAATGTGGGCTAGATGGGAGTATGTTGGTTCACTCTGTATGGAACCAGAATTTAAAAAAGCGCAGGGCGAGCTGACTGGGAAGACATTGATGGCTTTCTAGCGCATTTGTGCATAATTGGGGGTTATACATAAGCGAGAAGTCCAAATGTCAATTCGTGGCTGTCGGACATAGTCATTGTGATGGCTCGAGAATACGATCTAAGGCCACTTTAGACACACCCTGACAGTAGAATAGTTTATATAATGTATTATGCTCCAAACAAGCAAGACAAGGATTATCTTCAGACTTTAAGCAAACTGGCAATTCTTCTCCTAAGAATATGGTGAATCACCCCCTAAATCATAGTGGCGGCTGCTACATTCAATGAGTGTCGTTCATGAACACGATGGAGGACAGACGGAGGGTTAGAATGGGACAAGACAGCGAAGACAACAGGGGCATCAAGCACTTGCAAAGATGGTGGGTCTCAGACCATATGGAATGACAGACATATGGAGGCACTGGTAACCCGAGAAGGGAGGGAGTTCACATTTTACTCATACCTTCAAAATAGCACTGGCTCCAATGAATTAGACTTACTTTCTTTCTAAGATTACCAGCCTGGTAGCCACTACGTGTTGCGCAAGCGGTTAGGTCGAAAAATTCTAGATATTGTGATCTATCAGATCACCGCCGCAATACTCTGAAGCTTCAGGGATACTTATCCTAAAGGGCAAGCTAGACATATTTGGAGAATTGCCCGGCCCTTTTCCTTTCAGGAAGAGGTTGCCCCCAGGGCTCTGACGGATTTGGTGCGACAAGAGTACTTTGTGAAACACGAATGTAGTCATAGAGATACCCCCCCCTACTGTTTTGGTGATACTTGCGAAAGCCTACTTTGAGCGGAAAAAATAATCGCAAACACTGCGAGTGGTTAAAGAACGCCGCGCCAGGGAAAGGCTTCAGCAGATAGCAACGCGTTGCCCTCCTCAGGCGAAAGATATACAAAGTTTGTGAGTACCTTTGAAGGATGAGGAGTAAAAGTAAATGGATACAATCTAAAACACGAGAATTTGATGCGGCTGGCAAAAGCCAAAATTGAGAATTTTACATGTGGTCGACAGCAAATGGTTGTGGCACCTTCTTTAAAATTTAGGACGAAATAAAATCAGGAATGCCTCGTGCAGAAACATGGCAAAGGTAGGAGAAAGAGCCAACTATACAATTCCAGCGCGATTAAGCATGCCCAGGGGATCAAACATACCGGACCAAACATAGATATAAACAAAGTATTGAGTTTATGACGCATGATTATAATAGGGAAGCGACAAACCTACAATGGAGCTCGCAGAGCATCGCCCCAATTTTTAGAAAATAGCCGTTAGATCTACCACATTTATCAGATAGAAAGATGGAACCCTAGATGAACTCTGAATGCCCCAATTTTGTGCATAAGAGAGATTAGTATGCGCCACGATAGTAAGGGATTCAAAACAATAAAGCATGCAGAAGTGACCGGATGGAATAACTGGAGGATTTTATAAACATGCCAAATAACCGGTGTCGGATCAGAGAGAGACGGAATAGAACGCTTATAGAGTCTTTGAAAAAATGCAATCAGAGACAAAGACTGCGTTCAATGCCACTACGTCAAAATAGCAGGCCATAATATCACAAGTTTACAATAAGGATTGTAGAGGTACGGGAACCGGATTGTCTAGCCTTGTATTCGCAACCTACGATAATCGATTAGCTTAAGTTGATCATAAAAAATATTTGCCAGAATTGATGCGAGAAATTTTATAGGTTCGGGAATTTTTCTACTGCCCAAATTAATAGCGTTCCTTAACCAAAGGGCATTCGTGTTTAGAGGGACGATAGTGGCATGCGCGGGTAGCGAATATCGAACTGTCCATCTGGCCAGATACAGGATGTTAGTAGAAGTCGGAAGATTAGGGATAACTACAACCCGGCTTTACTTAGCTGTGATGCGAGATGAGGCATTTTTAATAATGTGAAATGCGACATGGCTATCACAAAGTATGGTTAAGAATGAACTATCCTTTTGGTAATTTCAGAGATTCTGTTGAAGCCATTTACAATAACATCTACAGCGAAGAGATAAATACCCCGCGTTTCCTTTCTGAGCCTGGATTATAGTCTTCAAAAAGGTACTAGAGGCTAGAGAGGTAGGCACCCCCTGATGTCGTCCCATGCATTATTAGTATTAACATACGCCTTTCCAAGTAGAACTGCTTATTTAGACTCCTAGTCTCTGAGCTTTGTTTGCAGGGGGCATAAAGGGGTTAGGGACAGACGGAAGCGTATAAGTTTGTGTGACTTTGCTGGGATATGACATGCTATTATTTAGCATGATGAACTACCCAAAAAGACCATCTGGCAGAAAAAAGTGTTAGATTTTCTAGGATGCGGCGTGTCATAGGGGCATTTAAGCGGTCATATAAGATTATTCAGTCAGAGACAAGCTGCTCCTTCTTGGGTACCAAAAGAGGGGGATGGCTGCTCTGACTGTAAGCCGGAGAAGGTACCAGCGTATAGTAACGACACTATCTTGACGCATATTGAGTGATTTAGATAGGGTATAGGAGGGACAAGTCGCTGTAACAACCTGAATTTATACCCACCTTGGTCAGAAAAAATAAAAAATTATGGGAGAGCTAAAAGATGGAGACATGATTTACCCACTATCATTCATTTTGGGAGTAGTGTTGATAGAGATTACAGTTGGCTATCGACACTCGGGAATAGTCGACTAGGTCGCCGCCAACACATCAATACGGTTTTTCGATAAGTGAGCAGGTCAGGATTATGAGCCAGCGAATGAGCATTAAAGCATCTATGGACAGAAGAGAGCAACAACACCTTCATTCTTACACCCCAAAACAGAGGCTGAGAGAAGCTGGAATTAATCAGCACAACAGTCCAAATGGATACCTGCCGTAATCTTACTTTCTGGACAAGCACCTCAGGCTATAAAAGCCACAAGAAAAAGCTCACACACCATTCACTATCCCTTGTCTTGTAGCCACAGCGATGAACCTTTAAACTATGCATCACCCACAAGATTAAAAAGTGCCAGAAGCCAAATGTACGGTGCGGATGTTATTTGAACCATCATGTTTACTTAGAACCTAGGACATTGGAACTATCCCTAGTCCTGGAACGCAGCATGAGCCCACACCAACATGCCATGAACTCCACAATTTAACGTGCCGCCGTAAAAAGGACGTCTGTTCAAACCACATCTATTTTAGTTTCACGTGGACATTAGACTATCCCAGTCTGTCCTGGGCCATCAGCATGGGAGCCCCAAACCTGCACATGACGCCATGATTAAAAAGTGGTCTGCCGACATAAGGAGTCTCTTCACACCACATTTTAGATTTCACTGCGACATTGACTATCCCATTGGTACCTGGGGCCACAGCATGAGCCCCCAAACCTGCAATGACCTCAGATTAAAAGATGCCAGGCGGCAAAAAGGAAGTCTCTTATAACCACCATTTTAGTTGAACCTGCGACATACTGACTATACCCTGCCTCTGGAAATCGCAAGTTATCACCATGTTAACCTGTACATGTACCTACCAGATCTAAAATGTGCTGCCGCGAAAAAGGAGTCTTTGAAACCACCGATTTTAGATTGAACTGCGACACTAATCTATATCTGTCCTGCCCTACACGCCAGATGTACTATCCAGAAATGACCTATACGTAAACTGTTCTGACCCACAGATTAAAAAGTGCCGGACACAACACAAACCCCCTTCGTGAGTCATTCTAACCACCATTTTGTTTGACTGGATCATTGCACAAAACCGGTCCATGGAAGGCCGCCAGCTATGACCTTAAACCTGTGATGACCCACAGATTAAAAGTTGCGGACAAAAGGATTAAAGGTCTTTCAACCACTCCTATTTTTAGTGCCAACATAGAGCCATTGACTTAAAGAACTGTCCTGGACCGCAGTATGAGCCAATTAAAACTGTCTGACCCCCCAGATTAAAAGATGCGGAAAAACGGAGTTCTATTCAACCACCATCATTTAAGTTTAGACAGCTGGACATTGACGTATACCTAAGTCTGGCATGCACCACCAGCATGACCCAGCCCCGGCCATAGGAGTTACAAGTGGGTGCCAGGTGAGCAGCCCTGGACTGGCGATTCGCGTCATCTCATTAACAGACCATGGATAAAATGCCACTGATGACGCCCAGCAACGAAAACTGTCGTGCTGAAGCAGAGTGCGGGAAGCGGAATAAAAAAAAATGGGGAGAAAAGAACTCCAGCCTTCTCAGTACACAGTCCAAGACCTGGGGTAGCGCTTTCCCACTCCGTAATATGAGTGCGGGACAATTGATCTTCACTTGTAAATACTGGTGGTTTACGCTCCTGTTCCACCCAGGTGCCTTTTTCTTGGCATTCTTTTTCTCATTTTACTCAACGTGTGGGAGGAAATTTCTCTGTTATTTTGTTCTCTGTCCGTGCTCAATAATTCCAGTCCTCCTGAATTAACCTACATCTGGTCAAGTTTTCCTGTACCTCATGTGGCAGAACGACCATAGGTGGCCGCATGGGGCTGCCACTAGGTGGTGTGCGTGCCACCGAAGTCCTGGCTTCGGTGGGGGAAGGAAACCTGTTAGCGGCCGTTAACCCTAGCGTTACTGACACTGTTGTTGTATGGCTGCTATGCGGCTAGTATTGGGTTGCTTTACCGGGCACGGTCATAGCGTTGGGTGGGAGGCGTCCCACGTTCAGTTTCAGGTTTTGGGCCAGTCCGGGAATGCCTATAAACAAGGCTGCCTAATCCAGGTGATGGGGGGCCGTCGTGGTCTGCATATGGGCAAGGGAGCAGCAGTGGAGCCAAGGTGAAGGGCTCTTGCCCCAGAGGATTAGGTAGAAGCATGGAACCAGTAAAGAGAATGGCAAGCAACGCGGTTGTGGTGGCTGTGCAGTAGGACACGCAGCCCTGGGTAGTTGAAGGCTAAAGAGTATAAGTTTAGTTAGTGGCCACACGGCTCCTGAGGTTTATTTTGTGTAGGTTTTCGGGATGTACTACTGTGCACATTTTATGGCCTGAATAAAGCTGGCTGAAGCCAGATTTAAAGAGCCTAGTGTCGGTGTGCATCCGTTACAAAAGACGGCGCTCCAGTGAGAGAATATCCCCAAGGAGGGTCGTCAAATGTGAGTGGACTGTTATACTCCCTTGTACAATTCAGAGGAATTTTTTTATCAAGCTCATTTTTGTACATTGCAAGTTTTTTTGTAGTTTAATTCTAGAAACACATTTTTTTAAAAAATAGGATGATCCACCATGTCTTTGTTTCTCTTTTTTTAATTGTATTAAATGGGTTGTCTCACTTACAGGGGATTGATAGCTATGTTAAAGAGATCTTGCAAAACAAAGTCATTTTGCATTATGTGTCCATTAACAGAGTCCTACTATTCCTGTTTCTGACGGCTCACATCACACCTTGAGCCACTCTTGACAATTGTTGAAGAACAAATGTCTGTTAGAAACAAACATATTTTTATAATAGGACCTGTAGTATAGTGCATTTCAAAGCAAAAGCCCCAAAAAATTTCAAAGAGACCCTTGAGCCACTTTGGACCAATTGTGAAGAACAAATGTCTGTTAGAAACAACATTTTTTATAATAGGTCCTGTAGTATAGCTGCATTTCAAAGCCAAAATGACCCCAAAAAATTCAAAGCATTGACCTTGAGCCACTTTGGACAATTGTGAAGAAAACAAAATGTCTGTTAGAACAACATTTTTTTATAATAGGGACCTGTAGTATTGACTGCATTTCAAAGCAGCATTACCCAAAAAATAATAAAAAATGACTTTTCTCAGCCCACTGTTAAAAATTTGTGTGGAGAAATGCCACTTAGAAGCACACAATTTCTGTTTCCATAAGACCATGATTATTGTCTGTATTCACAGCTACAATGACCCCCAAAAATGTATAAATATTGGACTTCTTCAGCCACTATTAAACAATTGATGAGAGGAGCAATGCCACTTTAAAAGCCACAAGTAAAAGCGGGAGGTGGATCCGCTGGGCCAACGCAAGCGAGGATAGCTAAGCCAGCCAAGGGAACGGAATCTAAGTAGCCCGGTTTTCCAAACCGGCCCGCCGCAAAGCGGGATGGACTTTGCTGCCGGGCTCGCCGTGAGGCTAACCAGGTCCGTTACCCTTGACGTGAAATTGCTTGCTGATAGCAGGACGGGGGTACAGCGTGGGCTACAGAAACGTAATCCTGAGGGTAGTCCGGGGGCAGGGGAGAAGGTCAGGGCAGGCGGGCAGGGTTCGTGGTCAGAAGGCAGGCAGAGATCAGGGCAGGCACGGCAAACAGGCAGGTCAGGAATCGTAAGCTGGTGGACTGGGGTACACGGGTAAATCAGGACGGGATCAGCCATACTATCTAGGACACTTAGGTAAGACCACAACAGACTGGCAGACATAGTACTGGGGCGGATACCGCTTAAAATAGAACCAGCGCCCGGACATTAAACCAATTATCGGGACTCTGGCCCCTTTTTAAATTTGAGAAGCCGGCGCTTTCAAACCGCGCAACGGGGGTGCGAGCCTTTAGCGCCGGCCACTTGCGCACGTACGGCCGGGACAGGCGAGGAGCGGCGTTCACCGTGAGCGGCAGGCCAGGTAAGAGAGGCGCGCCGAGGCAGAACGCCAGCAGAGGGGTGGTTCGCGGGCCCGCCAGCGGCCTGACCCCCTGCGAGCAGGGGGAGATGTCGCGGGGGTGGCAGCGGAGCCCGCGGACCACCGTGACGGCTACCCCCCCCTTAGGTGTCTCCCTCTTTTTTTAGAAACCTAGAGGAGAGGAGGTCAGGAGAAGGGCTGGCCTCGGTTCCCACGGACCGCTCCTCCGGCTCCGAACCCCTTCAGTCAATGAGAAAGAAACGCTTCCCCCTCACTGTCTTCTGTGCCAACACCTCTTTGACCATCAAAGATGTTATCAGAGTTGGCCACAGGAGAAGCGAGACAGGTCCACGATGAAGCGATTCAGCACCATCGCTTGAGTGAGGGAGAAATGGAAAGGATGTTGGGGATGCGCCTAGACGGTGTACTGGAGGCAGGTGGAGCTTTGTAGGACACGGGTTTAGACGTTGCCAGTACCCAAAAGGGACCCACGGTATTTAGGACCTAAACTGGAAGCTAGGCACCCTAAAGCGAATATATTTGCTGGATACCCCCAAACCTTATTCACCAGGCTCAAATAAGGGCGAAGGACTACGTTATCTGTCATCCTGTACTTTAGTGCGAGCAGATGCCCGTAACAGGAGGCCTGTCGTGTGAGCTGCCAGAGAGCCTTGATGTCCTTTACTTGGGCATCACGGCCGGGACATGACACTGAGGTAACAAGGGGGAGCGGGCAGGGCGGGGATGTAACACAAACACGACATAAAAAGGGGGAGTCACTCCGCGGATACTGAATCTAAGGAGTTTAAGAAAACTCTGCCCAGGGAAGAAGATCAGACCAATTATCCTTGCCGGGGCGGACACAAAGTGCCGCAGGTAGGTACCAGTACCTGGTTAACCCTCTCTACCTGCCCGTTCGTTTGAGGGTGTGTATGCGGGATGAGAAGTCTAGCAACCTGCAATTGACCAACAAAGCCGCCAAAATTTTGCAATGAAATGGACTCCCCTGTCCAAGACATGTGTAACGGGAGACTATGCTGACGGGGAAAAACTGTGACTGAAAAAATATTGTGGCCAGCTGAGGAGCGAGGTGTAACCCCAGGACAGTGGTGAGTGACAAAGTGAGCCATTTTGGAAAAAATGGCTCGGTCAACGACACAGTATGACGTGTTTCCCCAAAGGAAAAAAAAAAAAGAGAGCGGAGGTCAGTAATGAAGTCCATGGGCTACATGGGTCAGGGTGTTTTCCGGCACAGGGAGGCTGAGAAGGCCCGCGGTGTTTGAGACGAGGGGGACCTTTTTCCGGGCACAGGAAGGGTGAGGCTAAGAACAAAGTCCCTGACATCCTGAGAAGAGTTAAGGCCACCAGTAATAGACGGGAGAATAAGTTGTAGCGACCTATGGACTCATTGGTGCCCTGCCGTTCTGAGAAGCGTTGTTCCATACTTCAGGACTCTTGGGCGCAAGGCAGGCCGACACATAACGTCTTCCTGGGGGTAGGCGTTGGAGATCACGGGGCGCGGCGTGGAACGTGTCGCTAAGGGGGGATATGAGCTGGGGAGGAGGCTCGAGACCCACGTATCAGAGGAACGAGGAGAGTGCGTCGAGCCCTGACGTTTTTTAGGCCGGGGCAAAGAAGAGTGACCACCTGGCCTGCCGGGGGTTCAGGGTTGAGGCCGACTGGCAGATACAGGAGGTTCTTGTGGTCTGTGAAGATATCAATAGGGTGGTGAGCCCCTCAGCAGTGTGACGCCATTCTTCAAAGAGGGCCTGCCTTTATGGAGTAATTTCTCGATTCCACCTATGGTATATATTTTCTCGGAAGGAAAGAATGTTTGGAGAAAAATACCCACAGGTACGAAGTTTACCAGAGGGAGGATCTCTGCGAAGGACAGAGCCGGCGCCGACCTGAAGAGGCATCTACTTCCAGAATAAACGGACGTTAGGGTTCAGGGCGAGACAGGGGACGGGAGGCGATGCACAATGCAGCTTTGAGCCGGGTGAAGGCGTCTTGAGCTTCTGGGGGGCCAGGACTTGGATTGAGCGTTCTTCCATGTTAGAGCCACCAAGGGAGCACAAGTGTAGAGGATGTTGGGGAATAAAATGTCTGTAATAATTAGCAAACCCCAAAAAACGTTGAATGGCTCGGAGGCCCACCGGTTGTGGCCAAATCTGCAACACAGCGGATTGAGCTTGAAGGATCCATCTGGAGAACCCTATCTGAGGACGACTGTACCTAGGAAGGGTAAGCTGGTACGTTCAAACAGACATTCTCGGGTTTGGCAAGAGCTGATGAGTGCGGAGTCGCCTGAGGACATGGCGAGTGGTGGCGATGAGTTTCGAGATCTGGGGAGAAGATGAGGATATCGCCAAGTAGACGATTAACACAGAATGAGAGTAGGGGTCCTGAAAGATTTTCATTGACAAAATCTGACAAATAATGCCGGGGTGTGTTGCAGAGTACGAAAGCATAAAACCAAGATACTCGAAGATCGGCCGTCCCGGGTATAAATGTAGTTTTTCATTCAATCGCCTTCCCTAATTGCGGATTAATTGTAGGCCCCCAAGAAGATCAGTTTAGAAAATCATTTTCACACCACGCAGCGGTCAAAGAGTTCGGAGATCAAGGGCACGGGTAGCGGTTTTTTATGGTAATTTTATTCAAGCCCCGATAATCGATGCGAGGCCGGGAGGGACCCGTCTTTTTTTCTCCCACGAAGAAGAAGCCGGCTCCAGCCGGAAGCCGAGGACTTTCGGCATGAATCCTTTGCGGAGGTTATCCTTGATGTACTCAGACATCGCCTTAGTCTCTGGATGGATAGAGGGTAAACCGGCCTTTCTGGGAGGAAGTACAGCAAGATTGCAGGTCAATGGGACAATCATTAAGGCCGGTTGGGGAGGAAGCGTTTCAGCCTGACTCTCGGGAAAAGTCATCAGCAAAGTACCAGTATATGGCGTAGGTAGACTGGAGAGGCTTACTTTGGCAGGGCTTTCCGGGTAGGCGACTTGAGGAGCGAGTTGCGGCTGGCCAGGCAACGAGAGAGGACATGCGGAACCCAACGCATGACTTCCCCTGAGCTCAATCCAAAGTCAGGGGTATGGTCCTGTAGCCAAGGAATGGCCCAAAAAGGATCTCCGTGGAGCTCGAGGTTATCAGGACTAATAGTAGCAACGTCTCCGTGTGAAGAGCCTCCAATTTGCAAGAAGAGGGGGGCCGTACGGAAGCGGATAGGCGGTCTTAGGCATTCGCCACTAACCGAGGAGACGATACATAGGTTTTCAGCATAGGAGTACGGGAGACGAAACCTGGTACAAGTTCGTTGGCTTATGACGTTTTCTGCTGATCCTGAGTCAATAAAGGCGGTTGCCTGGAAGGTCGCTGTCCGGAGAAGCACCAATATATTCGGCTATGGTCACAGACGGGGACGGAGGCCCGTTCTGGACAACCTAGGGGTTGCTTCTCCTACGAGCATAGGTGCGGAAAAGGAAGTTTCCCGGCGCACAGACAGTCCCCAATGAAATGGACCAGAACCGCCACAATAGAAGCACAGCTGCTTCAGGACGACGCCTGGAGAACTTCCTCCTGAGACAGGTCGGGCTCTTCTAGACCTACATAGGTTCCTCTTCAGAGGACCGTTGAAGGAGGAAGAGGTGACCGCTGGAACGTGGGAGCCCAAGGGGGGGAAACGGCAAGTGGTCGGACGGTTTCCCGTTGTAGGTGGAGTCTTGTTGCCTTTTCGGCGAGCGGAATATCCATCGGGTTGGCCAAATGGAGATTAGATCATCAGGAAGCTGGTAGACATCCCGAGCGGCGAGTTCGTCTTGATTCGGCCCCGAGATGCATTGCCAAAATCGTTGATCACCAGCGCTTCATTTGGTTCCAGTCCTGCTCACGTAGCGAGAGTGCGAAACTGCACCGAATACTGACCGACTGTTGGTGTTTGCCCTGACGAAGCCAGGAGGAGCAGCGCGCCTGCCCCGGCAGGCAGAAGAAGTACGGCACTGGTTACCTCATAGACTGTGCGAAACCCACGGAGGAAGGTTAGGAAGGTCCGCTGTCAGAGGATCCCCTCGTCCATGAGTGAGCTTGGCCCCAAGCCAAGGCTACTCCAGAACGAGGCATGATACTGAAGGCCACTTGGCTCGCTCTGTAGGGAATTGGTTGCCATCATTTCGAGTTGGATGGAGCACTGGATGATGACCCACGCGGCATTTTTGGGATCTCCTTCAGTAGACGGTGAGGGGAGTGCCAGACCTGAAAGTGGCAGATGCAGAGAGAGCCCGAAGCATGGTAGAGAAAAGGATGCCGGAGCAAGGGATGCAGGTGGCAGAGGCAGGCAGCCGGTGTGGAGGCAGACGAGTCGCCAGGTTCTGCCTCTTGGACGCAAGCTGGTCGATGCGTTGACCTGCGGGGCGACAGCATGTAGAGATGTAGGAGATCAGGCAGAGGTAGCCTGCGGAATCCATGGCCAGTCTGTATCGTAAAGCGGGAGTGGATCCGCTGGCCATAACGCAGCGATGATAGCATAAGCCACGCCAGACAGGGAACGGAATCTAAGTACCCCCCGGTTTTCACAGAGCCCCGCCGCAAGCGGGATGGACTTGCTGTGGCTGAGGCTACCAGGTCGTTAAACCACCTGACGTTGACTTGCTTGCGATGGCGGCCAGGGGTACAGCGTTCTGGTACGAAGCGTAATCCGGAGGTGTAGTCGGGGGCAGGCA
Organism: Phyllomedusa bahiana; assembly: GCA_025379985.1. NCBI lineage: Eukaryota > Metazoa > Chordata > Amphibia > Anura > Hylidae > Phyllomedusa > Phyllomedusa bahiana. The sequence goes on along the minus strand of JAODAL010024690.1, from coordinate 2,955 downwards.
GAAGGTCAGGGCAGGGCGGTCAGAGATTCGTGGTCAGAGGCAGGCAGCTGTCAGGGCAGGCGGCAAACAGGCAAGGTCAGGAAACGTAAGCAGGCGGACTGGTACACCGGGTTTCAAGACGGAAACAGCATTACTACTCTTAGACACTAGGTAAGCACCACCACAGACTGGCAGGAAGTTACTGGGGGCGGATACCTTAAATAGAACAAGCGACCCGACAAATAAAACCAAGTTTATCGGGGACACTGGCTCATTTAAATTTAGAGAAGCCGTGAGCGCTTAGCTTCGCGTGCTGCGCCTTATGCGTGGCCACGGCGGGCACAGCGGGACAGCAGGAGCGGCGTTCATCAGAGCGCGGGGCCCGGTCAAGAGAGGCCGGAGCCGAGGCCGGAGCACAGCAGTGGGCGTGGTCGCGGGGCCGCAGCCACCGGCGGACCCCTGGCGAGCGGGGAGATGGTCGCGGGGGGCAGTCGGAGCCCGCGACCCCGTGTACACCACATTTCTGTTCAAAAGGACCATAATTATAGCTGGTGATCTCACAGAAAACACATGACCCTCAAAAACATTGACAATGCCGACAACTTCTTAAGATAAAGTGGCAGTAAATGGAGTGGCATACATGGTGTTGTCATGAAACCATTGCTGTCTTTTACAGTCTCCTCCAGCAAAACCAGCAAAATTAAACTGTTTGGGAAAAGTGAATACAAAAATTGCAGTTAGAAATGATCATTTTAAAAAAAGTTTTTCACGAGGACCATTTCTGCTTTGAAGAGGATGTGTAGTAGACCGGCAACTAATCGGTGACCTCGGACAATTGGGGCACAACATCATCAGACGATACTGCCTGATTCATCTTGATGAAAAGTCCAACGATCCCACATTTATCTGTGGAAAGCGGATTATGCGTTTGTCTGTATTGACTCTCCAGCTGTGATGAGAGGTCGCTCAGATATGGTCCGCTGGTGCTGGGGCCAGGCAACACCTCTATGGCGTGACGAGCAAGCCTCGGCCACTTTCGTCACATTTTGGATACCAGAGTCTATTGGGTCTGGAAACATATACAAAAACATCGGTGTTGAGACGCAGATAGTCGTGCCACAACATGATCTTACAGATGATCTACTGTGTGTTGGGATGTGGTGCCTGCATTGCATGCGTTGGTGAGGTGGTAAACAAAGATTGCCAGAGGTAACCCATTGGGTTCTTCTGCCACCTTGCCTGCTGCTGCCGCTACGCCTACTTTGGCACTCTACTGCTGTCACGTCGCTGATGTTGTTCCACCGTGACATTTGGGGAATGTGAACAGATGTCTCCAGTTGATCAATCAGCAAGGTCTCCATTTCCTGCATTTTACTCTCTATTTGGGTGGGTGGAAGGAAAGTGCTGAGTTTTGTCTTGTACCGGAGATCCAGGAGGGTGTTGTTCATTTTGATGGCCTTAATGCGAGGATCATGTTGGATGAAATGGAGCATCCAAGCACTCATGTGAGAGATGGAGCCTTGATTTCCCAAGCCTCGGGGTCGAGGGGCCACTAGCAAACTGATCTTCCTATCTTCCTCCTCCGCCTCAAATTCGCGCCAACCTCTTTCCAAGGAAAGGGACGTCGGTAAACATCGGTGTCTGGGAATACCTCCCCCTCCCTCTCCTCCGCTGCCTCCGGCACAGCTTCAACACAGCCCGGGACTTGCCTGAGATGATGCACCCTGGGAGCTGATGGCCACCTTGCACTAGCTCTGGACCCGAACCACTGCCTAATGAAGACCGAGGGAAATTGTGAAACTGTGGGCCTTGTGGATTTGACTGAAGAGAAAGGCTCTGTGTCCGCTTGTGTCCGTCTCCCCCTCCGTCGCTGGCGGGAACCTGTTGTTTCAGAGTGTCCAACGATCTTCCCAGAACTAAGATCACCAAATGCTCTGCTAAACAAGGGCATTGTCCGCACTGACCATTTTGGTGGCTTCTTCAAAACTGGCAAGGATGGTGCAGAGCTCTTTCACCTGCCTCCACTCTCGGTGGCTCAACACCCCGAGGTCCGCACCGCTGCTTGTCAGGCCATGTGTCACTTCGTTCTGCATAATGGCATTGCGCTGCTGCCACAATCGCTGTGGAGGGTGGAATTCCAGCGTGTTGCCACGTCAACATTGAGACGGTTGACGGGGAGGCCGAGCTGACGCTGCAACGCAGCCAGACGGGACGAAGCAGGGTGCGAACGGCGGAAGTGCGAACTTAGACTTCGAGCCTTCCTCAGCAGGCAGTCCAGACCCGGGTAGCTTTAGATATTTCTGGACGACAAGGTTTATGACATGTGCCAGGCAAGGGATGTGCTCCAGCCTACCGATCTTAAGGGCGGCCAGCAGATTTCGCCGTTATCGCACACCACCTTGCCTGGCACAAGGTTCTTGGCACCCAGCCAGCACTCGGTTCATTGCGGGAGAGCCGGTCCACAGTCCTGACCTGTGTGTGGACGGGCTCCAAGACAGATTAATTTCAAAACGGCTTGGTTTCTTGGGCACGTGACGCCACCCGAGGACCTTGGGGTAAAGAACCCTGCACCATCCCTGCGGTTTTGAAGAGGGTGCGCCGAGCCTGAGAGCCACCGTCACCCCCAGGGAACATCCAACAGCTCACCCAGTGAGCTGTCACAGGATTATAGCGCCTTGGCCGTGCTTCTAGTCCAAGTGTCGGTGGTCAGATGGACTTGTCCGGCCACAGATGCAGACAACGCGCTTGAAATTTTAGATGACACGTGGCTGGCCAGGGCAGGGACGGCTTTTCTGGCAAAGAAATGCCTGCTCGGCATCTGGTATTGGGGGCAGGCAAGGGCCATGATGTGGCGGAACCATCTGTGTCCACCAGACGGAAAGGCAACATTTCCAAAGCCAAAAGCCTGGCAATGCCCACATTCAGGCTTTTGGCTTTGGGAGGTTTGGGTTAAAGTGTTTCTTCTGCTCCCAAACA
>JAODAL010024689.1:0-60076 GCA_025379985.1 Phyllomedusa bahiana | reverse complement strand
GGAACGAAGGGGCTACCTTTTAAAAAATGTTTTTTTTTTAACGGCCCAAAGAATACTGGAAAAAAATGGGCATCAACTGAAACCCCCGGGGGGGGGCCCCATTTGGGGCCAAATGGGGGGACTAGGGGGCCCCCGGCCCCCTTTGCCCCAAAGGGGGCCCCCCCCCTTACCCCTGGCAAAAAGGGGGGCCCCTTTCCCCCTTTCCCCCCAAAGGGTGGCCCCTACCGGTCCCCCCAAGGGGGAATACCGGCACCAAAAGGGGATTTCCCTGGCACCCAAGGGGGACCTTATGGAAAAAATTATTTTTTTGCTAAAGGGGGGCACTACCTGGCAAAAAAAATGGGGCATCCTGGCTAAAAAGGGGGGCATACCGGCAACAAAGGGGGCAACCTGGCTAACAAAGGGGGCATCCCGGCAACAAGGGGCATCCTGGCAAAAAGGGGGCATCCCTGGCAAACAAAGGGGGGCCCCCTGGCAACAAAGGGGGACTTCCGGCAAAAAGGGGGGCACTCCGGGGCTAAAAAGGGGGCACACCTGGCTAAAAGGGGCATCACCTGGTAAAAAATGGGCATCACCGGCTAATAAAGGGGGGACAATGAAAAAGGGGGGGCATCCCCTGGCTAAAAGGGGGGGCACCCCCGGCAAAAAAGGGGGCATACCGGGCTAAAAATGGGGGAACACCGGCAAAAAAGGGGGGGCATACCTGCAAAAAAAAGGGGGCACATTTTAAAAAAAAGGGGGCATACCGGCAACAAAGGGGGGACACCTGGCAAACAAAGGGGGCCCCCCGGGCAACAAAATGGGGGGCATACCTGGCAAAAAAGGGGGGGCACAACCTGCAACAAGGGGGCACACCTGGCAACAAAGGGGGCACTCCCTGGCAAAAAATGGGGCACTCCTGGCAAAAAGGGGGGGAAACCACCTGGCAACAAAGGGGGCACTACCTGGAAAAACAAATGGGGAAAAACACCGGGCAACAAAGGGGGCACTACGGCAAACAAAGGGGGCAACCTGGCAACAAAGGGGGCATCCGGGCTAACAAAGGGGCAACCTGGAAAAAAAGGGGGCTTTTTCCCGGCTACAAGGGGCATCACCTGGCTACAAGGGGGCATCTCCCTGCCTAAGGGGCACTCCCGGGTTTTAGGGGGGTTCTCCCTGGCATAAGGGATCTCCCCGGCTTTTTCCAAAGCCTTTTATGCATTAGGCGAGTGGGTGTGGCTTTTGAAGGGCGGGCACCCCCAACAAGAGGGGGCGTGTCCATGAAATCTCCTGTTTTCCCCCTTTTAAAAGTTGGCAACTGGGGAATAACCTTTAAAGGGTTGCCCCACACATTTTTTTCCTTTCCTAGCCTGTTTCTTGGGTTCATTTTGTTTTCAGGGCGTGTTTACGGCTTCTACTAGGCGCGTAGAAGCCAGGTCGTACAAAGAACCATGCTGGCACCTATAAAGGAGAGACAAACGGGTCGGCTTTCAAACAGTGCTGGCGCACGGAAGATTAAAGGGCTTAGCATAGCACCAGGGCGGCACCATAAAAGGGGGAAAACCCAAAAGGGAGGAAGTTAAAAACAAACTTTTTTTTTTCCCTTTTAAAAAAAAGCAACCCAAGGAGACAACCCCTTTAACAACTTTTAGTGAGACTAGAAAAATAGAAAAAAGCAAATTTTGAAACTTAAAATCTCATTTCTCAGCCTCCTCAGTCCCCCATGAACCCAGAAACTTTGGGGGTAGGGGCTTTAAAAATTTTTTAAGTACATAAAACATTGATGGTTATTTAGTTAAAGAATTAGAAAAAAAAATTGCTATAATAATTTTTGTATTTATTTTTGGGAGCACAGCAAGATAGGTTCCTGCTCCCCTCCCTTAATGGGATCTTAGGAAAAAAAGGGGATATGGCTTTAAAATCTTTCACCCCGGCTAGTATCCTACTGCCTGTTGTTGGCAGCCGTGCCTCCTATACACCATTAGTGAGAGGTGGACAATTGCCAGCATATTTTCTAACTTTTTTCCCTAGTGAGAGGGATCGGTGGTCCCTGACAAACTTGATTAAGGTGAGGCACCACCCCAAAATTGCAAAAGTGTTTTAAGGACACCTCCCTACCTGCACCAATAACACAAACAGTTGCCAAATGATTACCTTGGGCCCCCCCCAAAAGATTTTTACTGGGGACGGGACCGCTAACCAAGGACTTGTTATCTCAAAGGGACTCAGAGTACCTGGTCCAATATTTTTAAGCAGGTCTTGTTTACCCTTTCAAACAAGCCCTGACTGTACAAACATTAGGGTTTTTGTGAGACCCAAACGGGCCCAAGGGCCCGGGGGACTAGCCCAAATTGGGAATTGTTTGTAATGAACCCCCAGAAAATAAAGTAGACTGGGAGTACTGAGATGGAAAGTAGGGGGCCCCGGGTTTGGGGGTTTTTTAAAAGGGTCTGCTCTGAGGTCTGTCGATGCAGAGGTCTGCTCTGAGGTCTGTCGATGCAGGGTTTGTCAGGGTTGTCGATGCAGAGGTCTTCTCGGGGAGGCTGTCGATTGCAGGAAAGGGGCTGCTCGGTCTGTCGATGAGAGGGGCTGCTCGAGGGCGTCGATGCAGAGGTCTGCTCAGAGGTCTGTCGATGCAGAGGTCTGCTCCGAGGTCTGTCGATGCAGAGGTCTGCTCCGAGGTCTGTCGATGCAGAGGTCTGCTCCGAGGTCTGTCGATGCAGAGGTCTGCTCCAGGCTTTTCTCACCTAAATTTTAAGGGATCTGGCCAGGGTCGATCAGTGGGATTCTGGTTTGGCATCTGATGACTGTAGATGTCTGGTCTGGGGTTTGGTGATTTTTATTTTTTTTAACATCTGGTCTGGAGTCTGAATACATATTAGGATCTGATTTTAACTTTTGAAATGATAAATGAATAGAAAATTTTTGCCATATCTGGAATTAAATTTTTTCCTAAACCGTAACCTTTAGGGTTTGATCAGCAGCCAAGTTTCATATTGCACTGTTGTGTTTTTGTTGTTGCTTTTTTAATTAACAAACGGTGGACAATTTGTTGCCCCTTCCCTTAAAGGGGAACCTGTCACAAAATTATCCCCTTGCTGAGGGCAGCACAAGCTAGTGTAAAAACCCTCTTTTTCCCCACCTGTGCCCCCCTTATTCGTAAGATGCGCAGTTTTAGAGCATTTAATGCTGAAATCTATCAGTTTGCAGCCAGAAAAGAGTCTTATTCATGAGTAGGTGTTAGCCCCACCCACCCAATGCTAGCCACGCCCACTCATAGCTGATTCAATCATTTACTTTGAATAGGGAGAACCTCCAAAAAGGGCAGTCGTGGGATACCTTTGGTGGGGGCGGGGCACACCTCTCAAATAAGCGGCCCTTTTTTTTCAGGCTGAAAACTGCAGATTTGAGCTTTAAAATGCCAAAAACTCCAGCATTTACAGAATAAGGGACAACGGGGGGGAAAACCGGTCTGACACTAGCTTGTACTGTCCTCACAAGGGGGGGGATAACCTATGTACGGTTCTTTTTTAAAGGGGGTTTTTCCACTACAAAGGTTTTACACATAAGGGACTTTTAGGCCGTTTTTCACACGGCTTATTCAACCGAAATTTGCAGGCGGACCCCCCCGGCGCAATACGGCTTGAATAAGGGGCGGGGCGGGGCGGGGGGGGGTTTTGCTCCGCCGACCCCATAGACAATGCATTATTTACGCGCAGCGCCGTAAATAATGTGCTTTTCACTTTCCCCCCCCGCGGGGTTTCCGGGGAGCGGGGGAGGGCGACGGAATCCCTTTTCCTATAAGCAGTGGATACCGTAATGACTGGGACGGTTTGGGGGCCGTACTGAAAAAAAAACCCCTGGAACAAGGCCTTAATTGTAATTTTTCAAAATATTTTTATTTTGTTGATTTTACTTTATTCATGAGGTAAAAGACATTGTATGTGCTCTGAGTGCACGCAGTTTCTATGGTTACCTGCGTACCAGACCATAATTCTGTAATTCTGTATCTGATTAGATCAGAGAGCAGGGAGTAACGTTACCCCATGGATGCACAATTCTGTCCAGAGACAACTAATAATCCCTAACAAGATTAGCTTCAGTGTACCGATAAGCCATTGTATTCAGTCCCAGGGGGGGGGGGGGGTTTTTTGCTTCTTTTTAATAAAAATTTATAATAATTGGGTTTCCCTGTACTTGCCAGGGAAAACGCTCACAGAAACGGAAGTTTCTAAGCACTGCTATATAAACTGAAGGAACTGTGATGAAAGTACTTGTGCCTCAGCCTAGTGAGAAACCCCCTTTAAAGGGGTGGTCTCACTACAAGGATTGCTTTTTATGTTAAAGATCTTGCAAAACAAGTCACTTTGCAAAAATGTCCTTAACATGTCCTACCTATTCCCAGAAACCCCTCTTTTATGGGCTTGCACGCCCTCGGGTTTTCTATAGCAAACCCTGTTTATCCCTCCCGATAGGCTGCCCCCTGGTTCTTTTAAACTACGACCGGCTTCTATGCGCCTAGTGGGAAACCAGAAACATGCCCCTAAAATTTAAAAAGAAGCCAAGAAAACAGGGCGAGGGGAAAGAATCATGTATGAGACAACCCTTTAAAAATGTGACATGGAGCTGTTATATGTTCTTACCTGTGAAGGGAAGAATTTTCTGGTTACACCCCATTAATTTCTTGACTTTATATACTTAAAAAAATATGTATGTATTAGCAAATGTTAAAACTGCTTTAAAGTATATTTCAGGAAAATGTGTGAAAACCAATGGATGAAGTGTTTGCCTTGTTCTATAGTAAAGCATGGATGTGGCTGTAGTGTGAACGTCCCTACCATAGAGCAATACTTCATGCTCCAGAACAGCCTTTCCTGTTCCTAATTATTAAAACACTGCACATACTAAACAGGTTATCCTGAACTTTAAAATTGATGGTCTATCCCTGGGACAGGCCATAAATATTAGATTTGGGGAGAGGTTTCCCAAAACTTTTGGGACCCCCCCTTTCAGCTATTTAAAAAAAGGGCCTGTGGGGCCCCTCCTGCAACGCTTAAGTAAATAATAGTATTCCTCCAGGATATAACCGTTCTGGAGCATCTTTCTTTAGATCTCTCTTTCATGTGGTTCTTCTAAAATGGATTCATTAAAATTTTTCAGCTGGGTGAACATTTGGGGGTTGGCTTGTTTCCCCCCTTTGGGTGAAAAAGAAAGCAGGAATATTGACAAATGGTTTCCCCCAAGTTTTAAATGCAAATTAATTCTAGAGGACTAAACGGGACACCCCCGGTTTGTTTTTGCAGTCTCCAAATTTTTTAAAATTTTCGGATCAAAACTTTGTCGAAGTGGCCACCATTTTCGTTGGGTCTTTTTCTGCCGAAATCTTTTTGGCGGCCGTGTTGGCCCCTTTTCCCCGGGGCAGGTGTTAGTACTTTGGGTGGGAACAGACTGGTTGGGCTAATTCTATAAACAAAGGGACCAAAAAGGCCCCCCATTAAATTTTTTTTTTTGTGGGGGTCCGTCATGGCACATGCCAACAACTTTTTAAGCCCCTAAAATTATTTTCATTCTGCAGGCCCCATTTTTTTAAAACTAGGGGAACTTTATTGGGAATAACTTTTTTTATAATTTTTTCCTGTCCATTTTTTCAGGAATTTTTTTTTAATGACTCATTTTTTTTTGTTTGTGTAATTTTGGGCGTAAATCCCATACAATTTTTGGGGTGAAAATGTCATGAAAAAAAATTTAAAGCCTAAAAAATTTTGTGTTAAAAAATGTTTATCCCCCTTGTTTATGCACTTTCATTTCCACATTTTAAAAAAAATATTTTTTATTACCTGCTGGGTTACCCTTTTTTAATTTTAGGGGGAAAATTTCCCCCGCATTACCCGTGGGCTGGGGGCGGGAGCGGGGAAAAAGCGGGGGGCCCCCAATGCCGCCCTAGTTGCATTAACAGCCTTTTAGCCCTTTTAATTAAAATAAAATTTTTTCCTCCTTGGCTTTTTGGGGCAGGGGGCTTTTTCCATTTCTCATGGGGTGATTTTAAAAAAACCCAATGCTTTGGGGCTTTTCCGCCGTAATTTCCCTCGGGGCTAAATTTCGGACAAATCTAATTTGGCCGTTGAAAAAGGGCCCAAATAGTAATTTTTCCTTTTGCAAAAAATTTTTTGGCAAAATTTTTTTTTTTTTTTTTAGGGCCGGTTCTAACAGGCCTTTTTTTTGGGCCCTTAAATGACTCTTTGGAAAAAAATTTTAAATTTTTTAAAGGTATTTTTAAACGCATTTGGAAATTTTTTGCCCTCTTGGTGTTTCAAGTTTGCAAAGAAAAAAATTCATTTTTTTTGCTTTTCAATTTCCTTTTTCCTTAAATTTTGGAACACGGGGAAAAGCATCCCTAATTTTTGGTTTTGGCCCATATTTTGGCTCACCACAAACCTTAATTTAGGTCCTTACCGAAACACTTGGGGCCATTTCAATAAAATTTTTTTGGTTGCCATTCCGGTTTGGGAACCCTTGTGCTAAAACTTTATAAACAACCCAAAAAAGCACATATTGGCCCCCCTCCTTAAAGGTTATATATTTTAAATATTTATTAATATAAAAATTTAGTTGTAGTGGTTTTTTTACTCTTCAGGGATTTTTTTTTTTGCGTTTTGGGGTGGTAAATTAAAAAAAAAAAAAAATTTAACCCGGGTTTTTGCAAAATTTTCATTTCATAAGATCTTGGAAAAAAAAAAACCCCCCAAAATTTTTATTTCCGTTCGGCAGCAAACCCTTTTGGTGTTTAAACCCCTATTTTTTGGGTTGGGGCATTTTAAATTTTAAGGCGCTATTTAGTTTTTGAAAGGCAAAAATTTTGGGTTTTTTCCCAAAAGTTGCATTGGGCAAAACCCCCCAAAAAGTATCAAAACGGGTTTAAAACCTTCCAGAAGTCCCCCCCCATTTTGGATTCAAAAACCCCCTCAGGGATCTTATCTAGTGTGTGTTTTTCTTTTTGGGCCCCAAAGGTTTTTCCACATTTTTTTTTTTTGAAATTGGGCCTTTAAAAAAATTGGGGGAAAAAAAAAAGGCCCTTTTTCGGGCCCTTTAAATTTTTAAAGAGTGTTCGCCGTGCGGAAAAAATTGACTTTGATGACCTTACAAGCGATGGGTTAAAAATTACAATAATATCAATTTTTTAAAAATTTTTTTTTTTTTTTTTTTAAAGAAAATTAAAAAAAAAAACCCAAAAAAGACCTTTTGGGATTAAGAATTTTGGTTGGGAAATATGAAGGTTTGAGCTGCCTTCCCCAAAAACTTTCCTTTTTGTGGGAAAATCTGTCTGTGTATGTCCCATCTTTTTTCCCAATTTTGTTGGCTTTTTTAAATAAGTCCAAATAAAACTAAATTTTTTTAAAACATTTTTTTTTCTCAAAAAAAGGTCCCTGTTTTTTCTTCAATTTTTTCCTTTTCATTGCCGTGCTGCCTGTTAAATTTAACTACTTTATAAATTTGGGTTTACATAGTTGTTTTTTTTTTAAAACTATTTTTACACTATATTTTTATCAGGGGCGTAACAAAGAGAAGCCTGGGCCCCATGGGGAATTTTTTTGGAGGGGGCCCCCCCCAACCCCCCCCCCCCTTGCCCCCTCCCCTGATCAAAAAATTTTCCCAAAGGGGCCCATGCTGTTAAAAATAATACAAGGGGTAAATACCCCCACCATACTTTATCCCCATCTTTCGCCCCAAAAAAAATCCACTATACCCAAGCCAACAGTCCCCAATTTAAGCTACTACATATGGACCGATTATCCCGCCAGAAGTTGACCACAAAGTGAAAAATTTAATACCCCTACCCCCTATTTTTTTGATGTACCAAAGACCAATTATACCCCCCAATATAGTGACCATATAGGGTATATACCATTGTAACAAGGCTCTGCAGACGTATATTACCCCCAATAAGTAAACCATAAAAGTGGTAAAAACCATGTACACAGGTCTGAAGACGTATAAACCCCTCCTACAGGGGACCCTAAGTTGGGTAATATCAGATACACGGGTGTTTTTGCAAATATTTATTTACATTTTGGGGCCTCACGGGTGATCTTGTTTTGAAGAGCGTTCCTTTCCCTCTTCTTCATATTCGGTCCAGACCCCATGATGATTCCCTCCGTCCCCCCAAACTGGGTCCCTGTAAAAATTTAAAACACAAACCCCTCAGACTCCTCATTTTTTTTTATCATTTTCCCACCTGAGGTCCCCCTCCCCTCATTTACAAACTCTCCTTTTTAAAAAGGCCCCCAAATGGTAAGAATTACTCCCTTTGGGTAATTATGGGGAAACCCCCAGTCGGTATTTAGGTAAAAAAGGGGCCCACCCCGGGCGTAGTTTGGGCCCCCCCGGGCATTACTGGGGGGGAACGTAGGCATTTTCCCTTTCCCCCGGGCGGTGTTTTGGGTTCCATGTAGTTTAGAAGGGGGACCCCTGGATTTGGGCCCCCTGTATGTAAATGGGGCCCTCTTTTAGTTTTGGGGCCCCCCTTTAATGGGCCCAAAATTACCCCCCCCTTAATTAAGCCCCCTTTTTAAATTAGGAGAATAGTCCCGTCCCCCCCCCCCCTAGATTAGGACCCCCCTTTGGGCTTTGTTTGCCCCCCCCTCTAGTTATTAGGGCTTTTTTGGGGGCAAATTTCCACCCCCCTAGTTGCTAGGGTCCCTGAAAGAAATACCCCCCCCCCCCTAGTTTTTTGGGCCCCCTGTAGGCATTTTCCCCCCCACATTAATATGGCGCCCTGAGGGGGGGTTTTCCCCCCCCCCCCCATTAATAGGGCCCCCCTGTAGGTTTATTTTCCCCCCCCCCCAGGAGGTATAGTTCCCCCCCCCAGTAATAGTGCCCCCTGTGGGTATATTTTAAAACCCCCATTAATAGGGCCCCCCTTGTATTATAGACCCCCCCACCCCAGTAATGGGGACCCCCTTGAAAGGTTTATGTCCCCCACCCCAAAAAATGGGGGCCCCCTTTTTAGGTATAGACCCCCCACCCTATAATGGGGCCCCCCTTTTAAAGGTTAAGGACCCCCCCAAAAATAGGCCCCCTTGTAGGTTTTGTCCCCCCCCCGTAATTGTGCCCCCTTGTAGGTTTAGCCCCCCCCCCCAGTAATAGGGCCCCTTGTAGGAATGGGAACCCCCCACCACAGAAATTTAACCCCCCTTTTGTGGGTTTATCCCCCCAAACCCCCCCAGAAATTTAGGCCCCCCTTGTAGGTATTTACTCCCCCCCCCCCCCGCCGCCCCCCCCCCCCCCCCCCCCCCCCCCCCCCCCCCTCCCCCCCCCAAAAAAGGCCCCCCCCTAGTTATTATTTTCCCTGGCCGCGCTCCCCTGACGCCCCCGTCTCCTCCCAGCCCCAACCCTTTCCTGCTTTATTTGGGGCCGGGGCAGGAAGCTGGGCAGGCGGCGCAATGACGTAAAGTTTATCGCCCCCTTGCCATTTGGTAGGGGGGGCGGGGAGCCCCAAAGTTTTCCCCTGCTCCGCCGTTAATTTTAAAATGTAATGCGGGGTCGCACGGAATGCACACAATTAAGAGATCCCCCCTGTGAAGCCCCCCCCCCCCCCCCCCCGGCTTCACAACCGGCCCCGCACCGCACCTGCCGCAGTGAATGTTGTGTTCACTGCCCGGGGCCCAGGAGCGGCTCCCGGGGGTAGCAGGGGTATAGCACTTCCCCGGGAGGGGGGCCCCCCAAGCCCCCGGTCCCTGTAGCAAACTGCTCCCCCCCGGATTAGCCCTGATTATTTAAAATTTTTATTTTAGAGCCCTTTTTCCCGGGGCGCTGTATTAAAGGGGTTACATACAAACATTCAAAAAATTTTAAATGTGACAGTATTACAATCAACTCACAGAGGGACGAGGGCCCGCCGCGAAGGCTTACAATTACAAGGAAGGGGGAAAGAGACAAAAGGGTGGGGCAGACATTTTGGGCGGGTGTAGTGACAGGGGGGGTACATAGTTTATAGGCTTGCTAAAAAGGGGTTTTCAGGTTGCTTTTAAAGGGGTTTGAAAGGGGAAAGGGAGGTGATGTGTTGGGGCAGTGAGTTCCAAGTGTGGGGAAGCACGGGAGAAGTCTATACAATAGAAATGCATTTTTTAAAAATTGTGATTTTATGTCATCATAATCTGACAGCCATAACTTTTTTTTTTCTGTATATGGAGCTGATTAAGGGCTTGCTTTTTGCGGGATGAGCAGACATTTTCATTGGTATCATTTTGTGGTTCATATGATGCTTTTTATCAAGGTTAACGGAAGGTAGGATGTACAAAACACAGCAATCTTAGTGTTGTTTTTCAGTAAGGGGTTAATCGCCTACAACCCGGAGTGACGCCCGGGGGGTGACTTAAAACCCCTCCTCATGGCATCCATAAGCGTTGCGAGAACCCCTTCGCGCCTATGACGCATGGGTACGTCAAATGTCGGTAAAGGAGATGTGGAAGTCCAGTGAGCAGAGTGTCTTGTGTATTGTTTTAGGACAGCACACAATTTGAAAAACCTCAGAGGACCCAAGGATTGGGGCACACGGTTAATTGGGGACGTATTTTGCCCGCAATTACGCCATGTGCTGTGCAGCGGGGACGGGGCGGGGGGGGGCCGCCCCGGGTTTCCCTAGCATTCATTATTTTGGGCGTAACCCGTGAAATTGAATTCACTTCTCCCCCGCCTCCGTATTTCAGGCGGGAGGGAGACGGAATCCATAGTTCTCTAGGGAAACTGTGGTTTACCGAAATTGAGGGGGACGATTTCAGCCCTTTAATTCGCGCAGAAGGCACAAATTATGGGCTAAAATACCCCCAAGAATAACCCTTGTGAACGGGGCCAAAAATCGAACCCCCAAATTTGAAGCCCTGAAAAAAAAATTTTTCCTACCCCTTTTTTTTTTTTTTTTGGGGGGAACGGCCAAAATGATGAGTGCTGCCACATAGGGATTTTTTCTTTTTAACCCCCCTCCCTTTCCCCTTGCCACTCCTCCTATAACCGGGAGTCAATTTTAATCTTTCCCCTTTAACCCCTTTAGGGACCGCCCCACCGAAATTTTTACTTTACTGGTGCGGGGGTTCATCTACAGCGACGTCTTTTGGCGTTGCTGTAGACTTCGGGGGTTTTCAGGCTGGCCCCAAACCCGGGACTTTGATCGGGGGGTTTCTACACAGATCCCCGAGCCCTCTCCCACGAGCCCCCGGGGGGCAAGGAAAAAATCCGCTTTTTTAAACCCTTTTTAAAAGGGGGCCGTGGGGGTTTCCCCCAGCGCAATCAAAGGGGGTTTCCCTGCTCCCGTCGGGTGATCGGGACTCCCGGGGACCCCACAGAGCCCGGGGGGGGGGGGGGGGGGGGCTGCCAGTCAGCTCTGGGGGCCCAAAAGGGAGCCCCCGATGTTTTGTGTAACAACCCTTAACCAGGGCACAATTTTTTGCGTCCTAATCAATGCCCGTGTCAGACTGACAAGGGTTATAATTAATTTGATATATGGAAAAATTTCAAAAACATTAAAAAGTGTTAAAAAAAACCAAAAAAAAATGTAACACAGTTCCCCCCTTTTTTGGGTATTTAAAAAAAAACCAAAAAAAAAAAACAAAATGTAAAAGAAATAAAAAAAAAAAAAATAAAAAATAAAATACCAAAAAAAATATTTAAAAAAAAAATTGTGCATTTTTTTTTAAATTTAAAATAAAAAAAAACCTTTACATATTTGGGGATCCACACGACCGTAAAAAAACCGGAGAATTTAAACTAAAAAAGTTATTTAAATGGGGAAAGGTGAACGGTGTAAAAAAAAAAAAGGGAAAAAAACAAAAACCTTTTAAAAAAAAAAAATAAAAAATTCTGCAATTATTTATAAGTGAACCCTTTAAAAAATTCCCCCATAAAAAAAACTCGTCTAGAAAAAACGAGGCCCTTTATAAAAACCCGCGTCATTGAAAAAAATAAAAAAATTACAACTTTTGAAACGCAAAAGGGGGGCAAAAAACTAAAAAAATGTTCTGGTCATTAACTACTTTTGGGGGCCTGGGAGTTGGGGGTTTTTAGACCGGGAGGGCTGACTGTCTTCATTCAAAACAATATTTTCGGTATTTTTTCCCTGTCATCGTTTATTATATAATTTCTTTTCTGAAATTAATGTGAATTTTTTTGCTTTTGGTTTTAAAGTGGGTTGTTTTAAAAATTTTAATTTTGTTTTTTTTTGTTGGAGTAACTTAGTCGTCCTAAACCTTTTTAATCTTTGTTGCGCATATAATAGAAATTTTTGCTCCACTTTGAAACTTTCAATTCTGTTTAAGTTACTTTTTCTTCTACCTGATATAAGGGAAAATGACTTTCTTGCTGTAATGAAATGCAGAACAATTTTTGGACAGTAGGAAAAAGCCTTCGGGTAAAAAAATAACCTACACATCAGGCAAAAAAACCGAAAAGGTTCCCAATTTCTGTTTGCTTCCAGACTTTCCCTTTTCCCATTCCCCCAAAATGCTGTACGCTACGTTGTGTGACCCCTGAAAGAAAAAAGTGTTCATTAACTCCCCGTGTAGCTTAGCGTAATACACTGCCATATCAATTTACTAAGAAATAATGGGATTTTCGAGACCCCTATCTTTTTAAAAAAATTTCTTATTATACCTTTGTTTGGCAAATAGACTACTAATGTTTTCAGCAGAGCAGCCTGCAAGTATTTAAAGGGGTTGTGTGGTCTATGTCATTCTACAGATTTCCCCTCCCAAATGCTAAATGAAAGATATCTTACTGCAAGAAGAGCCTTAGTTATGCCCATAAACAAGTCGTCGTCTTGTAGCCAAGTTAAAAAAGTTGTCAAGTTATGGCAGACATTTTTAAAGCTGTCATGTTCTAATTTGGTCCTAGTCATTGAGACTTTAAAAACCCCTTAAACCCGGCGTTTTTTTGGGGTACACTTTCTTTTTTCCCCTTGCCTTCTGAAAGCCTAATTTTCTTTTTTTTTCCACCTACATGACACATGAGGGCTTTTATTTTGCGGGACAAAAAGAATTTCAATGGTTTTTCACTATACAAAATATAGGGGAAAACCGCAAAAAAAAATCTAAGGGGGACAAATTGTGAAAAAAAATGTTTTTTTCGCCATGTTTGCGGGGGTTTTTTGCTTTTACGGCTTCAATCTTTGGAAAATAATGTGTTATCTGTATTCTTTAGGTTTGTTACCATCCGGCAATACCAAACATGTAGGGTTTCCGTTATGTTTTGGTACCGTAAAAAAAATTTCCAAACATTTTCTATTTTTGAAATTTGCGCCACGGGCCATTTTGTGCAACCAAAACTTTTTGTACTAACACCTACGGACGTCAATGAGGGGGCCTTTTTTGCGGGCTGAAAGTGTACTTTTTATCGCTAGCAGTTTGGAATGTATGCGACTTTTTTGATCATTTTTATTCCATTTTTTGAGTGACGTAAAATGACCAAAAAAACGCAATTTTGGCGTTTGGAATTTTTTTTTCTTCTACGGTGTTCAGCGTACGGGATAAATGATGTTATATTTTTATAGATCGGACTTTTTCGGACGCGGCGATACCAAATATGTGTAACTTTTTTATTATTTTAATAATTTTATTTGTAAAATGGGGAAAGGGGGGTGATTTGAACTTTTAATACTTTTTTTTTTTTTGTACTTTAAAACTTTATTTATTTTTTTTTTTTACTGTAACATTGAGGCCACCTGTGGTACTTAACCACTAGGTGGCGCGATTGTTAATACAACCTAATGCATTGCATAGGCCCTGCATTAGGGTGTACAAAGATGGCGGTTTCCCCACTTCCTGTCTGCAGACGGAAGTGGGGCAAACCGGCCAGGCTGCGCTTATGCTGATCACCGCACCGATCGGTGCGCGGCACCGAACGGCGTTAATTCAGACGCCGTGGCCATCTTTGCCGCGGCGCCTGATGGGTAAAACAGCGCCAGCGGCGATTTGGCGCTAATACCCGCCGGCTGGGGGGGGGGGGGGGGGTCGCGGAGCGATCCCCCTGCAAAGCCCTTTAGCGGCCCTGGGACATACTCATACGCCCAAGGTCGTTAAGGGGTTAATCCCTTCCTGACAGCGGGTCATAATAATATGGTTCTTTTTTTTTTTTTTTCTCCTCGCCTTCCAAGAGCCATAACTTTTTTTTCCCCATCTCCATAGACATAGGAGGGCTTTTATTTTGCTGGACAACATGTACTTTTTAAAGGGGTCGTCTCATCTCAAAGTTTCATAGGATGCATGAATGAAATAATGCTGCTTGGCTTTGTCACTGGTCAAGCTGTTTGTAATTAGCATATGAGCTCCGTGTATTCAGACTTCTCTGTTTATTAGTCTAGATTAGCTGAATTACCTTCTCTGAGGTCTGGAGAAGCTTCTCAGCTAATGTAAACAATAGAGTAATTACTGTCTTTTGTCTGAAAGATCAGATAACACACAAGCTCTCACTGTGGTCCCTGACCTGTGTGATGATGTCACTCCCTGCTATCAGATAGAACAAACAGCAGGGGAGAAGGAGTACACAGGTCGGTCACTTGGGAAACCTGAGAGCCCTCAGAAGGTGATAAAATCACTTGTAGCTCCTTAACAAAAAAAGATGAACAACGCAATATATTTGGAAAACATCTTCATTTAGTGTTCCCTACATGTTGAAAGCTGATCTTTGTAGTGAGACAACCCCTTTAATGATGTCATTGACCGTGCCATAGAATGTACTGGGAAAAAACTGTAATCGCGCTATGCTTGTGAGGGGTTTGTTTTAATGGTGGTCACTCTTTTGAATAAATGATGTGTGATCTGTGTTCTGCAGGTTGGTACGATTCCAGCAGTACAAAATATGTAGGGTTTTTTGTTATGTTTTATTGCTGCAAAAAAATGCAAACGTTTTCAACTTCTTAAATTTGCGCTGCAGCGCCATTTTTTGCACCCGATAATTTTTTTGCTCTTCCACCTATGAATGTGAGTAAATGTGCTTTTTCTTTTGTGGGCTAAAGTGTACTTTCTATAAGTAACGTTTTTTTTAAATTTTCTGGGGATATGAAATTACCGAAACGAAGCACAATTTGGTGGTGTTCTACCAGCATACCCGCTAAGTGACAAAATATTTTATTGGCTCAAACTTTTACAGATGCAGGGATACCAATTATGTGTAATTTTTAAAAAATTGTATTTGTAAAATGGCAAAAAGGGTATGATTTTAACTTTTAATTATATTTTATACTTTTAAACTGTTTTTTTACATTAACATTGAGTCCCCCCAGGGTACTTGACCACTCTGGGGCATGGTCTGCATTGTACAGTAAAAAAAATGCAAAAGGTTGAACAAAGATGGTAGTTCTATTATTCCAGTTTGCGGCAGGAAGTAATGGAAACTAATACATAGCAGCTATGGAAACCTTCATACGGCCTTCAGCTGCCATGTTAATGGATCAGCACCCCTTGATCTTGCCGAGGGGGCACTGTTTCTCATTCAGCGTGATTGCCATGTCGTCTAAAGGGTTAAAAAGCAGGGAACAGAGGCGGCTCCATTCCCTGCTGTAAGAGGTGGGTGTCAGCTGCAATAATGTGACAGGTGGCATTTAAAAGAAGTGACTACAACCTAAGTGTTGCCAGCCTATGTCTGATGAGTATCTACTGGCACAGTAGGTACAGCAGAGTGATGCCAGCCACAAATGTATACCAAGAGTGAGAGCTGTGGCTGGAAAAGGAAGGACCTGACCTCTGAAGATACTGACTGGGCTGTGGCAAGAGGTATGCCACGCTATTTCCTTTGGTGATGCTGGCCTCTGTGAGAGCGGAGGTGACCTCGGTAGTGGATATTCAGACATGAGCTTCACATTTACCTCTTGTGTCAGCGTGAGAGACTGAGAAGAGGACAGCTGGGGAGAGACCGGTACTTAGCCAGAAGACTGCTAGTACAGGAGCGTAACATCAGAGTGAATAGTGCTGAGAGGGCAAAATGGCCTGTACACAGGGCCGGGACGATGGGTAGGCAGAGGAAGGTGATCGCCTAGGGCGCCTACCTCTGCCTGTCACTAGGGGGCGCAGGTATGGAGCCGGCTCAGGAGCTGAGCCGGCTCCATACATAGCAGGTGAAGGCTGTTAGCCATTGGCTGGACTTGCCTAGGGCACCAAAATGCCTTGTCCCGGCCCTGCCTGTACAGACTGTGTGGCATCATGCCCTTAGTGCAGATACAGAGACTGTGACATTGTACTCTTATCTCTAGGGTCAGAGATAAAGCCATTGTGCCCCTGGTTCAAGGAAAAAGAGGCTGAAACAGTTTCCACATCAAAGCCACTAGTGTTATACTAAGCTTGTGCCTCCAAGTGAGATCTGCCAGACATACTCCTGAGTTTGGAAGCAATGAACTGTGAGTATTCTCTAATTGCTGCAGCATCTCCACAGTGTCGTGGTCACCGCTAGGCCTCTTGCAATCCCCTTACCAGGCTATACAGGTTTCTGTGTACACAAGGGCCTGAATCCACAACACCTGTTGGATTGCATTTTAATGCACATGCTTCTACAAGTATTTTCTGGCTTCTATGAAGACAGGAAACCTACACATATCCATACATAAAAAAAAGACTTATCAGACCACATTACATTGTTTTATAGGGTCAGGACACCTTTCACCACTGTATGGCCATTGTACATTGGTCATGGATTCAAATGTTTTTTTAGTGAAGATCCCATAAAGTCCATTGTTTTAAGCTAGAGATATACAGTGTATGACTGTAGAACATTGTGATCTTTCATATAGGCTCACGTATCAAGTGTATGGTGCATTTTATATGTATAATGATCTAATCATAAAGGGCCAAGTCTCTCTCTCTTCAGACTAAGGGCATGTCCCCACGGCATGGGTTTGTGGCCGGTTTTGCAGACCGTCTGAAAAACTGGCCGCAAACTAGCACAACGGGCTTCTATGGAAAACCCGTGCAGCATTCCCCACTGCACGGGTTTTCCGCCCGGCGGTTTTTCCATCCGCTGGCTGCCCGAAAAGCATTTTGCATGCACATTCTTCTGTCTGGTCTTCGGACGGAATATGTGCATGTCAATGGGAAGGGGGAGGGCTTTTCTCTGCTCATCGTGGAGAAACCCCCCCCACCTCGCGGCCGTGGGGACGGCACACAAACCGGACAAATACCGGTCGGATAAACTGACCGGTATTTGTCCATTGCCGTGTAAACGGACCCTTACAAGTGGTGTTCCCTTGATATGGTGGACCCCTTGATATGGACTGTTTGTCCATATCAAGCCTATACTTGCTGGTATTCAATATGTTTCCCTTGACACATTTTGCTATTTTATTTTACCAACACACTCGTAATTTTATTGTCAACCATTTCACTTCTTTAATCTAACTCCTGGTACAAAACTTCATCAACCTGCACTTAAATACCATACCTTAGGCATTCTACAACAACAACAAAAAAAACTATGTTAAAACACACGTGATGCTGTAAAAACTGCAAAAAAATTTGGTTTGCAAATATCTATGGGAATAGAAAGTCCCATCTCCCCGTTCAATCACAGTTTGGAAAGCACCCAAAAAGCTCATACATACATATTGGTAGGTACAGAAGGAGATGATGATAATAATGTATAAACTGACAGACTCGTTGAGAAAGAGAACATATTATTAAAAGAATAATGGTGGCTGTTGGTAGAAACCCAGTGAGATATGTACGGTAATACAGAATTAACTGATATTTCGAGATTTACAAATGGAGAACAATAAATTGATGCAAAGGCATATCTTATTATTAATCGTAAAATGCCATTAATCCTAAGGCGCCGTGCAATCAAAGGGGGTTACATGCATAACTTGACAAAGTACAGCGGCAACAATAAATGACTAGCAGCTGGTACAGAGGGAGAGAGGACCTTCTCCGCGAAGGCTTGCAGTCTACAAGGGAGAGGCAAAAGACAAGGCGAGGGGCAATCATGTTTGTGGGGGGTGAAGGGGAAGCAGGGTTATTGTAGGTTATAGGCGATCCTAAAGAGATGGATTTTCAGATTGCTTTTGAAGCTAGTAAGGGTGGAGAAAAGTTTGATGTGTTGAGGTAATGAGTTCCAGAGTGTGGGGGAAGCACGAGAGAAGTCTTGGAGATGGTTGTGTGAGGAGCTGATAAGAGGAGAGGCAGAGAAGAAGGTCCTGTGAAGAGCGGAGATTGTGTGAGGGGAGGTGTCTTTGTATATTACGTCCAAGATGTATTGAGGGGGGAGGTTAGGGAGAGCCTTGTTGGTCCTGGTTAGTAAATTTAACTGAATATCCTGGGCTGTGGGGCTCCAGTGAAGGTATTGGCAGAGGGGAGAGGCAGAGGAGTAGCAAAGAGAGAGGTAGATCAGATGGACAGAGGTGTTGAGGATAGATTGAAGATTGAGAAGAGTAGGGGACCCAGGACTTAACCCTAAAGGGCACCAACAGAGAGGGAGTGAGATGAGAAGGTGGTGAGAGAGTGAGAAATGCTGAATGTCCGATCAGAGAGCTATGAGGAGATCCATGAAAGGACTAAGTCCATAATGCGATGGGATTAGAGGATTTGTAGCAGGAGGGAATTGTTAACAGTGCCCAAGGTAGGGGAAAGGTCTGAGAGGAGGAGCAGAGATTAGTGGCATGAGGCTTTAGAAGTTATTAGGTCATTGGTGACTTTGGTTATGGCAGTTTTTGTAGAGTAGGGGCATCAAAAACCACATTGCAGCAGGTCAAGAGGAGAGTTAGATGAGAGGACAGTTCAAGATAGACATACAGTTCAAGGAGTTTAGAGGCAAATGGAAGGAGTGAGATGGGGTGATAGTTGGACAGAGAGGAGGAGTCAAGAGATGGTTTATTAAGGATGGGTAGCATGTTTAAAGGAGGAAGGCAAGATGCCAAAGGTTAACGATAGGTTGAAAAGATGGGTGAGGGCTGGGATGATAACAGTACTAAGGTCTAAGGTGAGGTGGGATGACATTGGGTTAAGATTACAGGTAGTGAGGTTGGATATAGAGAGTAGAGAGGAAAACTTGTCATGAATAACAATGGAGAAGCAGGTTAAGTGGGTCTTGTGCAAGTAAACAGGTGTGGGTATTGTGCAAGTAAACAGGTGGACTGTTGGGGCTGTGCGGGTATAGAGGTGGGTGGTGGGGACTGCGTGGGTATAGAGGTGGGCAGTGGGGACTGGGGTGAGGGTTTCGCTGATGAGGTTGATCTTGCTTTGGAAGTGAGTGGAGAAATCATCTAAGATGGGGGATGCGAGTTTGGTGACGGATTAGAGAATTCAAGGTGCATAGTTAAATATTTATCTATGGTTGTGAGAGAGGATATGATAGTGGTAAAGTAAACCTGTTTGGCAGAGGTGAGTGCAAACTTGAATTTTAGGAGTGATGTATGAGGCAAGGTTGTTGGTGGAGGGGATTTTCTTCCAGCAATGTTCAGCAATTCTGGAAGCTTTTTGATTAAATCTGTGTGTCAGGATTCTCTATTGTTTTTGTGGATTATGTTGTGTTTTTAAGGGGGTGACCAAATCAAGAGTGGAGGCGACTGTATTTATATAGGAAGCAGTGGCTGCATCTGGGTCATCAAACAAGGATATGGTAGAGCGAGAGGCAAGAGAGTCAGAGAAAGTGCAAGGGTTAAGGTCTTGAAGGTTCCTACGGAGGTGCAATACATTTGAGACAGGAGGGACAGGTGGGATGGAGAGTGTGGTAAAGGTAAGCAGATTGTGATCAGAAGAGTAGAGTTTGAGAAGTTAGATTAGGGGCAGAGGCGGTTGTAGATGAAGTCCAGCATTTGTCCCACTTTGTGTGTGGCCCCTAAAGGTCCACTGTGAGAGGCTGTCAGTGGAAAGAAAGTGGAGAAGCCAGGAGGCAAAGTAGTTGAGGAAGGTGGTTGCAGTAGATGACGCCCACTTAAGAGTTTACAGGAGGAGTAGATGCAGATAGAGTGCACCCTCCAAAGGATGAGCAAAGATCGAGGTGGTACATACTGGTAGATATCCTGACTAAGGAAGGTGACTGTAATAAAAAGTGCATCCAGTTAGTGGCAGTATTTTTGTCCCAGGACGACGACTGCAGTTTATGTATATAAATATCCATCTGCTACACTGCTGAGTGAAGGGCATGGTGGAGTGAGTTTGGATAAAATAGCTTCGTTTCTCCTCGTCTCCACTTAGAACTGGAAAAATCACACTGTACGTTCCTTATATGGGTACTGACTGTGAGTGTACCAGGATTGCTATATTAGTGAGTGGATGGCGTGGCATCGTACTCCCGCAATCCTCGCCCCCCTGACCAGTGAGGGTGAGACCGTGTCCTCTACAGTATAAACAATTAGGTCTCAATTCCCCCTTTATTGGCCCACATATATAAATGCCTTAGCATGTCATGTGGTCATCCAACCATATGGTGGCACAGGACACACTAAAGCAAGGGTGTCAATCTCAGGCCCGTGGACCAAATCTGGCCTAAACCATAATTATATTTGTCTCACGAGTAACGGCCAGTGTATAGAGGAGAAGAGGAAGAAGCCAGGAACTGTCATTACACTGCTCTCGCTCAGCCCATACCCCCTACATAGGGCAGAGAAGGGACTACATGGCAAGAGAAACAACTCGGATAGTGGGACGAAAGGGAAGAGGTTGGTCCACGACTTTGTCCAAGTTCTTACGTTTAGCCCCCTGTATTTGCGTTTGACACTCACCCACTAAAGTATATACAGTATGTATTAAATAGAGTGGGTCATTGATAGATAATTTGTAGACAAATAGATAATGTCTGTATAGAAATATTGGATAGATATGAGGCAGGATGTAAATAGATATATGCCTCAAATATTTCTTTTGTGTTGGATCTGATAAGAGTTTTTATGTTTTAAGAATTCATTAAAGGAAATATTTATGAATTGTTTTATTCTTTACATCCAGGTATAATTTGATGTAAATCTGTCTGGACTCTATATTCACGTTTTCTTATTTATGTACTCTTATGCGACGGAGGTCCTGAACCAGGCCTGTTTCATCAGGAATGACGGATAAAGTAGCACAGCAACCTGTGCTATTTTTTCCATCTCGATGACTGACATTATAAATGATGGGGTGCATCGGGAGCCTTGGGTGTCTGTTGTGAAACGGATCGCATGACTTCCATTTTCACATCTCCACCGTAAGCTCCGAACCTTACGCAGATATGAACCTAGCCTTCCTATTCATGACTTACAATACAAAGCATAAGCATGCTTACCCGTCTCTTAGGCTTCATTTGAAAATGATGGGCTGTGGTCAGGAACCGATTGTGGTTCGAAATGCATAAGAGTATTTTCAGTTAAAGTCGCTATTTTAGATGTTGCAGAAAAAATGGGACATTAAAGGGGTTTTGCCACGAAGTAAAATTGACGTGGGAAGTTTGTAAATTAAATAATAAACATTTTCACCATTCATCATTATTAAAAATTCAGGACCGTTTTTGTCTTAACTGCTCCTTTAGTGATCCATTGTTTACAGCTTGTCTCCAGGGGATACGACCAGGGCTGAGAGCTCCTCAGTCCTGGCTGCACATGCTCAGACATCACCTCTCCTCTCAGGCAGCTACTGAGTGTTCAAACCCCAGGTGCTGTCATTCTACTCCCGTCCTCTGTACTCCTTGCTAATTAGTCAAACAGTGCAAATAAATAAAAAGAAAGAGACCTCAATCAGTTATGTGCATTGATAAAAAAAAATAAAATCTACAGGTTTGGTTCCTGCAGAGATTTGAACCGAGGACCCTTGTGCCTGGAGGCAGAATTTTTACCTCTGAGCTACAGTGTAGCTATTTACAGTTCTACACATAACAGACCTTTCTTTGACTAAAGAGAGGAAAGTCTCTAAAAAATGAGGAGAAAAAGAAAAATAACATATAACTTAACCTACGAAAAATTCTAGCTCACCCTAAAGACACACAGGGAGTGCGCCCCAGAAAAGGGCGGCCCTGTCCGGAACCTACACCCTATATATATAAAGCCCTAACACTAAAAATGTCTCGACATGTTTCTATGTCCCTCACAACACTTCATCAGGGGACTTAGTATGGAAAATATAAAAGTGCGGGGCAAAAGTGGTCCAGAATAGATAAAGGACCAACAAACTCAGGTCCTATACTACAGAATTTATCTAAACAGTTGATTCACCGAGTAAATGCAGGATTAATGGTCATTCCACCAAAAATGAAGAGGACAGTGGTATGGTGTCCACTGCAGACCTCTATATAAACAAAGGAGATCAAAAAGCTGCCCCTCTTACCTGAGGAGAGAGGATCCCACCATAGGTCTGTTTTGGGGATCATCTGTCTGGAGGATCTCCAATAATGCGCTGCATCATTGTAACGGTGTCGGTTTGTGAGTATATGATAAACCTGCGGAGTAGAGCAGTTTTTCTGTTCATATAACCACTTGGGAGTTTGTTTATCTCTATCTCACAGGACTTGTGTGGTATTTTGAGTATGGTATGCTTTTGACTGGGTTCTATGTTCTCTATGACACTTGTGGAATACTCATGGGCATAGGTGAGGAGTGTATTCATTACATGTTTAAATACCGGATGGTATGGTTTTCATATACCAGTGTTTCATAGATTACTAAGTTATCATCCCAGGATAGCTTTTGCCACATATACACATTTTTTTGTATTCTTAATCTGTCCTGATATACAGGAAATACCTCTTTGATCTGTGAGGCCAAAAATTTGGGGTTCTTGCTGGGATAGTGTTATATATATATATATACTCCAATTGACACGTTGCTGGGAACTTTTGCCGCATTTATTATCTCTAGGGAGTTGAGTGGATACCATACCACTTTTCCAACGTTTTTTGATCTCCTTTGTTTATATAGAGGTCTGCAGTGGACACCATACCACTGTCCTCTTTATTTTTGGTGGAATGACCATTAATCCTCCATATACTCGGTGAATCAACCGTTTAGACAAATTCTGTAGTATAGGACCTGAGTTTTTTGGTCCTTTATTCTGGACCACTGTTGCCCCGCACTTTTATATTTTCCATACTAAGTCCCCTGATGAAGTGTTGTGAGGGACATAGAAACATGTCGGGACATTTTTAGTGTTAGGGCTTTATATATATAGTGTGTAGGTTCCGGACAGGGCCGCCCTTTTCGGGGCGCACTCCCTGTGTGTCTTTAGGGTGAGCTACAAATTTTTTCGTAGGTTAAGTTATATGTTATTTTTCTTTTTCTCCTCATTTTTTAGAGATTATCATTAAAAGTGAAGTTTTAATACATGACTTATGTTGGTTAGGATATTGGATTTTTCATGTATACTATTGGGGAATTTCTTTAAACACTTATATTCCCTTATTGTCGTAGTTTAAAGAGAGGAAAGGCCTGGTGATGTCATCCTGCTGGGTCACATGATCTGCAATTCAAACAAATCACACCCCGCCCCCTTCTGAGCACACAGAGCTGAAGAGCGGGATGCAGGAGGTATGAAATGAGATTGTGGCAAAACCCCTTTAATTTCTGCAAAAACACAGAAACAAGGCCATACTCACAGCTCAAAGGCTGGACTGAAACTGAAACTCTAAATCTATGAGCTCATTTAAACCTGTATAGGGATATAACAGGGTGAGCCCATAGAGGTGGGGCTGACCCTTTCGGGACGACTACTCCGCCTGATATTTGCCTAGAGTAGGGTATAGTATAGGGCGCATTAGGGTTAATCCCAATTACCGTCCTTATCTGTATATTATTAGCGTTGATCTGCTGCTTAAAATGGTTTTAGGTGTATCTTTTTATAGGAATTGATTAAAAGTTAAATTTTAGATTTAGAGTTTGTGTAGAATTAGCAGTGATTTCTTTTGTTGT
Source organism: Phyllomedusa bahiana (assembly GCA_025379985.1). NCBI lineage: Eukaryota > Metazoa > Chordata > Amphibia > Anura > Hylidae > Phyllomedusa > Phyllomedusa bahiana. The sequence continues at coordinate 36,255 of JAODAL010024689.1, read as the reverse complement.
CCAAACTCTGGCTATTCAACTTTGAGTTTTCAGTGATTGATTTCTTTATGGACTGAAACTGAACCCAGTAAAGAGGCAACACTAGCCCCTGTGCTACTTGGGAAAGATAAACAGGTGCAGCTGATTGCAGAGCAGTAGCTCACATACCCCACCACTAGGGGAACAATTTAGGGCATGTCCCCACGGCATGGGTTTTCGGCCGGTTTTTCAGCGGTTTACGGTTTTTTCAGACCGCCTGAAAAACGCCGAAAACGAGCACAATGGTGCTCTATGCAAAACGTGTGCAGCAGTCCCCACTGCACAGGTTTTGCCGTCGGACGGTTTTGTCGCCGGCGGTCCGGCGGCAAAACATTGTAGAAGCACAATCTTCCGTACGGTTTCCCAACGGAAGATGTGCTTCTCAATGGGAGGGGGGAGGGCTTTTCTCCGCTCATCACGGAGAAAAACCGCCTCCCCTCCCCCCGCGGCCGGGGGGCCGCGCGCAAAACAGGACAAATACGGCCGGGTATTTGTCCTGTGCAGTGGGAACGCGCCCCTTAGACTCCACATTAAATTTATACCTGTTCACACATTATGCAGAAAAGCCACAGTATAATACATGGGGAGATAGCACAAATGCAAAAATACCGATAAGACAACCACTCGCATATCTTCCACGTATTAGGGTGGTGATTGTTGGTATTATAATTGCACATAGATAAGGCGATACAAAAGGGTAACTTGGAAAAAAGCCCGGAACAGCGATATTCACCAGGTCAATCAAATATTAAAATTTGTAGAAATTTATTGTGAACATCCTTAAAAAACGAGCATAGCCACAGCCATATTGAGTCCTCAAGATAATGGTTCGTTTACGCGTTTCGGGTGAAACACAAAGCACCCTTAGTCATAGCAATGGTGCCAGTAATGCAGATTTGTGTGGTGCACCGTGCTGGCTCACAGATGTTGCTTGTATAATACTTTTTTCACTAAAATACCCTGTTTTTACACTATCTACGCTGGATCTTCAAAGTTTGCTGTTACTATTCATGACAGTGAGCAACAATTTGCTACAGATCTCTCATATATTTATTTTTAAAAAAATGTTCTGTCACTGATACTACTCGAGTGGTAAACTGTGCACTTGGCACAAGCTGAGGTTGGGCACACAGCACATGCAGCGATTTTGCATACCTTGTAGCATTTGCATGGCATCATTTGCCGGCGCAGAACTAAAAGTACATGTGGTTTTGGTTTAATCCTCTAGTGTACACAGATCTGTTTCAGCTGCGGTAGTTGAATTGATGCTGCTTATAGTTGATTCTTATTTTTTTATTTTTTTTATTTTTAATTACCCATTCATTTCTCCAGAACACACCAAATGTAAAGCAGGAGAACGCAACACAACTCCTTGCTGGATTAACGGTGACCAAAGACCGTCAACAGCTCATAAATGAGCAAACAGAGCGCTTTTCATCTTGAAGCAAACTGAGCATCTTCTAGAAGTCAAGAAGTGTCTGATTCTGTGAAGAAAGGGGAGTTGCATGATGTGGCATCCCACTAGCGCACTTTACAAGTTATGACAAATCTATTTTGTAGACTCTCTCTTCTATGATAGCCGATGACAAGCTGTTGATATATTTTAGACTCTCTTTAAATAGAATGAAAACCACATATCAGGCCCTAGCGGAGTATTATTTCACAGATGTTCAAATGTTGCAACATGAATTTTATCTTTAGATAGTCCACAAACTATCATTTACGTTGGTAAATGCACATCTTGCAGGCTTTATAAAACAGGGCTGGAACAATGTTTGTATTGATTTAGAAAACCCTGCAAAGGAATTTCAAGTTCAAGAGATTCTCACCATACTGTTTTTACAGAGGAACAGCCTGCTTCAGGCTCACGCTTCCTGATTAGGCAGTGGGCAAGTCTACAGCAGTGTTTCACATATCAGCTCTACTATTTCTAACTGAACCTGTTAGGGCTTGTTCACACTCCGTTTTTGATCCATTTTACAGATCCGTTTTTGAGAGGTGAAAAGCGCAGCCGGAAAGCGGATCCGAAAAACACAAGACTTGATACTTTATTTGGTTCTGTATTGTATGCTTTTTCACTTGCATTTTACAGATCCGCTTTCCGGATACGTTTTGAGATCTCTCTCTCTCTCTTTCTCTCTCTCTTTCTCTCTCTCTCTCTTTTTCTCTTTCTCTCTTTCTCTCGTCTCCTGCCCCATTCATAGTCTCCTGCGCCGGTCCCGCTCACCATCCCCGCTCACCGCGCCGGTCCCGCTCACCATCCCATTAGTGACATGAGTGCTGGAGGTTTGTAAACCGTAGTGCACAAGGCTACAGGGCTTAAAAGGTTTAAAGCTTGTCAGTTACATAGATAGACAAGCTCCCGTGCTGGAGATGACACACTGCAGCGAGTAAGTCACCATGGTAAGACAGGACAGCTGGAGCAATGAGAGCAGAGAGAGATGGTCGGTAACCTAGGGAAGCTTGTGTACACAAGTATTAGATGCATATTTTACAGGCTTTATAAAACAGGGCTGGAAAAATGTTTGTATTGATTTAGAAAACCCTGCAAGGGAATTTCAAGTTCAAGAGGTTCTCACCATCCTGTTCTTACAGAGCCACAGCCTGCTTCAGGCTCATGCTTCCTGATTAGGCTGTGGGCAGGTCTACAACAGTGTTTCACATATCCGGTCTACTATTTCTAGCTGAACCTGTTAGTGACTTGAGTGCTGGAGGTTTGCAAACTGCAGTGCACAAGGCTACAGAGCCTAAAAGGTTTAAAGCTTGTCAGTTACATAGATAGACAAGCTCCCATGCTGGAGATGACACTCCGTAGCGAGTAAGTCACCATGGTAAGACAGGACCGCTGGAGCAATGAGAGCAGAGAGAGATGGTCGGTAACCTAGGGAAGCTTGTATACACAAGTATTCGATAAAATCTCCTCTACCTCCTAAACCAAGCAAAATCAGAACAGCAATGTTTTTGGTAATATCTTTATTTACATTTTTCCAGATGTTTAAAGCTAATCATTGTGGTGAGAAAACCCCTTTAATTAAAGGGAATGTGTCATCAAAAATGACTTATTGTTTAACTCACATTTTTATGTTCAACACATTTTTTTTATTAATTTTTGGCTATTTTTTTTTTTTATTTTCCATATCGCTTTCAATATTTTTTTTAAATAATTCTTAAGTCCTGCAGTTTTCACTTGGGCCACTAGGCCTAATAATAGTCTGACACTTCCTATTCTGTACAGAAAGATTCTCAGTTGTCTGCTCATTATCAGCACAAAGATGGTCAAACTGAATAGAGACACCAGTGTGAATATCTAACACAGGATCCACCAGTCACAAATGGATATAGTCACAGTTCACCCTTTCACCTCCCTGCACAGTGATTTCTTCCCAGGTCACAGAGCATAACTAGAAATCTCTCCTATAGCAGTCAATGAGACTGAGTCAGTCTTAAGTCTCCTATGTGCATGAAGCTACTGTAAAGCATCTCTCTGACTGCTGTTAAAGCAGTGCAAAGAAGGCCTAGTGGCCAAAGTGAAAACTGCAAGAATTAAAAATTATTAAATATTGAAAGTGATCTGAAAATTAAAAAAAAATCTTTATTTTACAGACTGGAGAGCTGATATAAATAGCATCTGGAGGACTCAGCATGTCTATACAATTTTGACAGCTCATTGATATCAACATGAATTGTGTAATGCTCGAACTTTCCTGAACTGGCGCTGCAGGGAAAGTAAACACTGGCTATTGGATATTCTACAGATTACAGCTGATCACTGGGGCTCCCAGCAGTGGGTTACCTTGTGATTATCCGCTTTGGGAAGTACTTTATTAGAGAAGATAGTTTTCTAAAGAGATTATTACAATTAAAAATGATTTTGGGGTTTTTGCCGGTTTGGGAGAAGCCAGAGATGCCATCACTTTCCCCAGGGGTTCAAAGGGTTCTATATCTGTAAAATGAGAATTTTTTATTTTTTTTTCAAATTTTTGGACACCCTTTTAAGGTAAAATCCCCAAAAAATGCCTTTTTTTGAAAAGTTTGGGTACAATTTTATTATACTTTTTTTTTTTTTTTTCTTTAAGTATAAGCCATAAATGAATTCATAGGAAATATAAAAGAAGAACTTATATGTCTCCTTCCTGCTGGATCAACTTCTGACTTTGACTAAAAAAAAAAAAATATTTATTTATACTGCATATGTTAAGATCATTGGGAATACGGGGTGGGACTGAAGCTTTTTGGGGCCCCAACAAGATCTTTTTCTGGGGAAACCTCCCCTCAGTATATGGGACATGTTCATGGCCATTTTTTAAAGGGGGTTGTCTCATTTCAAAAGTTTCATAGGATGCATGAATGAAAAAATTTGCTGCTTTGCTCTTTTCCTTCCTGTTTCAAGCTGTCTTTTAATTTTAGCATTGGCTCTGTGTATTCAGACCCTGAAAAATTAGGAAAATCTGATGGTCAGGGGACCAGGGGCCCCTGAGTTTAAGTAAAAAAGCAGTAATTACCCCCTTTTTTTCGGGAAAGATCGGGATAACAAACAAGCTCTCACGGGCCCAGAGTTCTGTGCTGCCATTGACCTATGTGAGACATCACCCCCTGCTATCAGATAGAAAAAACGGGCGGGAGGGAGTTGTTCACGGGGTCGGGTCATTTGGGGAAACCCAAGAGAGGGGCACAGAAGGTGAAAAAAATCACTTGTACCCTCCTTAAAAAAAAAAATTAATGAACAACGAAATTTATATTTGGAAAAAACCTTTTATTTGTTTTCCCAAAATGTTGTTGCTAATCTTTGAAAGCGAGAAAACCCCCCCTTAAAATTTCCTTCTTTTAAAACCCAAATTTTAAAGAAACTCATGTTTCATGTAGGTTTTAAATGGAAAAATCTGGTGAGGGGTTTTCCCTAGCGTCCTTTTTTAAAATGAAACTGTTATTACTGATTTTGGGGCCTCTAAGCAGTTATTATTGGGTCAGAGTGCGAGCCCTCTGTAGGATCCTATGGTACTTTGGAGGGCCAGTCCAATTCTGTATTACAGGTCAAGCAGATAGAGGTTGCAATAATCTGGGGAAGGGCCAAATTTTTTTAAAATAAAAATATTTGAGCATTTATTCCCTTTGCCTGGAAATATGTGATTTTGGGGGTTTTCCAACCTGGGCGTCCCCTTTTTTAGAGGTAAATTTTTTTGGAAACAGGAAAAAAGATTGGAAGGGGGGGATTTTTGTTTAAAAAGTGTGTCCTTTATGTATATTCTGATAACATGGAAGATCTGGTCTACAGGCCGCCATATGCATTACAGAAAAGAAGGCTATGAACCCTTTAGTTTTTTTATTTTAAGGGGGTTTTTGATCCCCGGGGTTTTCTGATTGCCAAAATTGGGGTCGGGTAGGGAATTTTTTTTTCCCAAAAAGGGGGACAATTGGCCTTTTCCTCATTGGGGGGCTTGTTTCCTTCCCCTGGATCAAAACCCCTTTTTCACAACAGGCCCGAACAGGCTTGATATGGGCCTTTGCCTTTTACCCGGGTGTTGGGAAAAGTACTTTAGGCACCCGGGCCCCAAACAGGGGGGAAATTTCCAGTCCCCCTGATATGAAATTTTTAATGGGCAGGGGGGGCCCAGATGCTTTGGGTGCATGGGACCTTGAAACTACTAATTGCAATGCCCTGACCAGGGATGCTGGATTCCCAAATCACCCCTTTTCCCTTTTTTCCCCTCTCTGTGTAAAAACTTTTTTGTAAAAAGTGGCTTACCCCTTTCTCGCCATTGGGGTAAAAGGATGCCCTACTGAGCCTTGAGTTGATGCTGAGCTGTTGATGGTGTGTGGACACCTTTAGGCAATGTTCACACGGCTTATTTTGGGACGCAGTAACGGCGCGGAATTTAAAGGGCCCTGAAATCCTTCCCGGGTCTTAGGTAATCCACAGTTCTATAGAAAAACTATGGTTTCCCCGTTTCCTCCCCCCCGCTCGCCATGACATGTCAGTTTCTCAGGATACACGCCGTGGATAATGAATGTCTATGGGGCCGGCGAGCTGTCGCCGCCCCCGCTGCCAAGCATTTCGGGGTTAAATTTCGGGAAATTTCCCTCCCCCAATTTTCGCCCCGGGGAAAGAGCCGTGTGAACTCGGCCTTAGGGTCCATCTAAAAAAACAAGTATTTCCAGATGTTTTTTTCGACGTGGTTTTGGATTTTCAAAACCATCGAAAACCGACTGTAAACCATCTTCATAGCCCTCAATTGAAAATCCTATTTGTAGTCCACACGACTCAGATTTTTTTAGGTCTGATTCCAAAACTGCCATTTTTACAAACAATTTGGAACACGTTCCTTCTTTGGGCTGTATTTTAGGTAACCGTCCGCGTCCCGAACATTTCTTTGTCTGAGCCGCGTCCGAAACCCCAGAGAGATGAACGTGACTCGTTTTCTGATTTGTAAATCAAGCGTGAAAAAAAAGAAGCTTAAATCCACATTGAAAACCCGTTTCAAAATACTTGTCGAATTTAGAACCCTTGAACCGCGTCGCTCGTTGTCTATTTTGACGCGGGTTTTACGGTGGAGTTTAGGTCGGTTTTGAAGTTTGTCGTGTGGACGTACCCTTAGGTCTGGTTCACATCTGCATTGGAGGTTCCAAGGGATCCATTCACAATGGACACTGCCTGATGGACCTTATTAATAAGCTGCTGCGCTTCTTTTTTTCCGTCTCAACTACAGGCATCACGACGGAAACCTGACAGAGCTATTGTAATTAATACGGTCCATTGGGTGCTGTGGGTGTCCAAAATCAATGGATCCCGTGGGGTCAGTTTCTCACCTTTTGTGACAGCGGTTTTGAACAGAACCTCCAATGCAGATGTGAACCAGGCTTTACTACTGTTGTATTGCTGGCATTTAAAATGATTGTTGTTGTGTGTATAGATATTGTGTGGGAGATATGAAAGATTCAAGAATATTACTGTAAGGTTAAAAGGTGGCGCCATTTAGATACAGAACAGCAATAAGTCTCCTACTTGTCCTTTTGAATCTTTTCATTTATTTAGTATTATCTTCTAGAATGGCCATAGTACAATGGCCTATACATCTGCATCACTGTGCAGTGTCACACCCCCTGCTCTTATGTGTCAGTACTTACTGTACATCTAGCATTCTATTCAGAAACCAAACGCCTACGATAAGTAGATACCCTGTTTCCCTGAAAATAGGACACCCCCGAAAATAAGACCTAGTGCATTTTTAGTTATGACATTCAGAGTTTGGCTGCTTATGCTGATGTTTGTGGTGAAATCACCACAATATATTAATACCTGTGGATTTTTTTGTCCAACAATAAATGTGAATTCTTGTTCATGGAGGAATAAGACATTAGCACACTAACCCCATAGGCACATTAGTCTTCTGTTGCTCCCTATTTGGGTTATGTGTTAGTTGTTTAACTCTTGGTGCCCACTGAGGATTTATTTTTGAATGAAACGCGTCTGGGCTTTATTTCAGTTTATTGGGAGACAATTATGTAATTCTTTTCCCTATTGCTGTTTGTTAGAATAGGGTTGGTATAGGGTATAAATAGGAATAGAACTGTGGGATTGCCCTTTTTCAGGGCGCTCACAGGGCCATCTTTTCCATTGGGTACACTAGGCAGTTGCCCGGGGGCCCCACAAGTATAGGGGCCCCAGGTGGTCTATAGATGTCCCAGAAATACAAGAAACATAACCTGGATACCATGGTTGGCTTTTTATCGTTTTTTGTGATTTTTAGGATCTGCAAACAGTTAAAAAACATGGCGGAAAAGGGAGCCAAAGACTCCCTGCCCAGCTAAATAGTCTTGTAGGCTGCAGGCTGCCGGTGTCCAGACATAAATAGTGTGATAATATGGGTGTGCCTGGGTTGGTTAAAGGCAGGGCCAAGTGTGATGTCATGTATTTGGGCAGGGCCCACTGCAGTGCTATGCCCGGGGGCCCATAATGTTGAAAAGACGGCTCTGGGCGCTCATCCTGCCAAGGGGCAGAGCAGGGTTGGGGATAGGGACTTAGTAGAGGCTCATTTGTCTCCTTATTGTTACTCACAATTCCTGCTTTGGAGATTTTCTATTGGACCCTGTTTCAAACCATCGCCATTCAAGATTGGTAAGTCCATTTGTTTTTGGATACGTTTTATTGTATGCCAATAAAGGTTACGTTTTAAAGGGGATATTTTTTTTCTTTTTGTTTAGATTTTTTGAATATTCCTGTAGTATTTGATATTTCCTTTTTTGAGGAATAAGACCTGCCCTAAAAATAAGTCTTAGCTCGTCTTTAGGAGCAAAAATGAATATAAGACACTGTCTTATTTTCGGGGGAAACAAGGTAGGATCCTACCTGCATAGCATATGCAAAAGAGAAACATGGACCGCACATCCTTACTATACGTTGATCTAATGCTTCTCAGCACAATGTTTTACAAAAATGAATATAAGACACTGTCTTATTTTCAGGGAAACAAGGTAGGATCCTACCTGCATAGCATATGCAACAGAGAAACATGGACCGCATATCCTTACTATACGTTGATCTAATGCTTCTCAGCACAGTTTTTTACAAAAATGAACAGGAAGTTCTTAGTATACTTTTTGATCAAAACGTATGTGCCCACTTGCCACTTCATGGCGACCTCTATAAAGTAGGTCCCTACACTAATGGGGGTAACACTGCGTGGTGGCCACCGCCGCAGCAAAAACCACACAGATGAGGGGCACAGGTGGCCCAACAGCACCACTGCTGCCAGACCTAGCCCCCCAGCTCTGGGCTGCACCACCGCACCAGCACAGCAACAATGGCCGCCATATAGCACCTACCTGCATAGGGCAGCTGTGCTGTGCATAACACTGTATATACAAAAGACAGCAGATAAATGGCTTGTATAATCTACCATGTGACTTGTGATCATCTGTGAGCAATGCTGCATTCAGCCCGACGGGGCCTCCCGGAATAGCTCTTTAATTTGCTACTGCTTTCCATTACAGGGCAGATAGATTCTTAGATGTCACACACACGTCAACAATATGGTGCGCCGAGACTCGCTTATTTAATTTTGATTTCTAAACCCTTGAGGCTACGAGTGATCATGTCACATATAGATAAAACTGCGTGTGATTAATGTCACGGGAGACAAAGGCTGACTCAATTAGAAAGAAATAAAAACGGAATCCTTTCCAGCAGATGAGGGGAGAAGGAGCACATGTGTTTCCTGTTAGCGGAACGAAATAGTCGCCATCGTTTGTATACTGTATGTTCGCTTGTTTCTAATTGTAACAAAGAACAATGTAAACACGGGCAAATCAAGAGCGCGGATTCTATCCAAATAACATGTTTATCAATAAGCGACCCTGACACTGCATCTAATTTTGTGTATTCAATTAGCTTTAAGTGCTTGATATCATCTTTCCTGCATCCTTCCAACATACCCACCTCATTACGTTGTTTCCAAAGCTGTCAGTCAGAGGATGGGATATACTCTGGGTACGGCAGACAAGAGAACGAGTGTGTGAGTCTATCCAAGCATGGAAGCTATGAAACGCGTTAGGTACCTATACTGTGTACTTATGTGCCTGTACCGTGTACGGTAAATGCCATCAATTGTGAGACATTAGCGCAGGGGTGTCATACTGCGGCCCTCCAGCTGCTGGGAAACTACAACTCCCATTATGCTCACTGTTATAGATTATATAAATGCATGAGGGGAGTTGTAGTTTCCCAGCAGCTGGAGGGCCGCAGTATGACACCCCTGCATTAGCGGATATCCTTCATCAGGAAAGTCTGGTTGGAAGGTTGGAAACATGAAATACAGGCAGTCCCCGGCTTACGCCGTTCCGAGTTCCATCTGTCCCCTAGTTACAAACGGAGACTGATGGGGCCTGCTGGCACTTGTAGTTCCAGGTACCACAGCAGATAGTAGCTGTGGAATTCCAGCAGGCCACCGCAGCACATGAGGCAAGATCTTCTTAACAGGGGCACAGACTGCAAAACAAATGTAAAAACCCTTCTTGCATCTGAAACTAAAAAAAAACTTTTTGTGGGGATTTTACATTTAATTTTCCCTGCTCCGATTTACTAAAATTTCAACTTAAAGATTGTCTCAAACAAGGATTGCTGCTTTTTAATGTTAAAGATCTTGCAAAAAAAGTCATTTGCAATTTTGTCCATTAACAGGTCCTACCTATTCCTAGAACCCCCTTTTGGGGGGTGAATCACCCCCAGGTTGCATAGCTACAGACCTGTTCAATCTCCCCCTGATGGGCGCGAGCATGGTCGCTATAGCTGCAACCTGTTTGATCTCTCTGATGGCGCCAGTACTGGTTGCTATATACAGACCGGCTTCTACCAGCCAGTAGAACCCAGTAAACACGCCCCTAAATTCAAAATGAAACCAAAAAACAGGACTAAGGAAAGTAATCAATGAGTGAAAAACCCCTTTTAAAGAACAAACCTCATCCCTATCCCGTTGTAACCCGGGGACTCCCTGTAATATTTTTAAAAAGAGGTTGTCACATGCCCCCACCTTGAGCCCCCTATGATCAAGTCATCCAGGGTTTTATATAGATCCCATCAGTCGCTAATAACCTCAGCCTTATTTTGGGAAATTTTTTTGGTTGGGTGCAGCTTCTCCCGGAGGTGTAGGGGCAAGACCATTGGCAATTATCTGAATCAGAGCTCCAATACCTTCATACAAGGATTAGCAAGTAATGTCCTCCTTGTTATCACAGATCTTGATTCTTTACTCCTTCTCGCAGAACTTTTTTATTTATTGTCTTGAAAATATATTTTTTTTTTTCCTTTTAAAAATTTTTTTTTTTAAAATTAATGTTTATTTTGACTAGTATTTATCACAACCAAATTTCTTGGTTTTCTCTGCTAATCTATGATGATCGGGGGCGTACTTCGGGGACAAACCCCCCTTTTAATGGTCAGTTAGCCCCTTGCTATTAACCAGACAGAGACAACTGTTTACAGTTTTAAAAAATTTTTTATGGGGTTTAGTCAATTTTTTTTTCTTTAATTTTTGAAAAGCTCAATTAATCTTATTTAACTTTCGTAGTTTGAGGGGGGCCTTTGTTATAAGTCTCCTTTGTTATCTTGCTTTTTGTATGTATTAGCTACCACGCAAGGTTTAATTTGTGGTGCCTGTGTCCTAACATTGCTAATTTTCTGAATACTATGACGGCTCCTGCTATTGTATGTTCCTGGTTGTTTTCTGCTGCCCCAAAGTCTATAACAGCCCAGGTTCCCACTGGCCCTCATGAATAAAACAGTTTATTATTTGCGGGCTGGGGGGGTTTTGTTATAACTTTTCCTAAACTCCAACGCAAAAGTTTTATCTTTGTCACTGATGTTTTGTTGTTCAGTTGAGAAATTTTCCTAAGAGTCAAACATCCCTGTTATTGCAGACTGTATTCTACCAATGCATCTGAGAAAATACCTTCTATTTGACTGACAGCAGGAGATTTACGGGGCATTCGGCGAATAGTATAATAATATGTAATATATAATGGCTTTACCATGTTACTCAATCTGTCTATTTTATCGTTACTTATCAATTATATATTCTTAGTTACCCTCTGAAAATACATTAATAGAAATCACAGCAAAATGAAATCCCAATTAAGAAATACCTTTTAATAGATATGCATTAAAATAACACTAAATACCCCACACAAACAAAAACAACAAGAAACCTAGAACAGGTAAACATACAAGAGGGTACAAAGGGCTATAATAGCTAAAAATCCTACAAAAAAATAAAGGTTTTTGGGAAAAATAATAACTCAAATAGAAAAAGCTACAAAATCCCTTTAGGTAGCTAATAGAGTGGAGACATCGCCCCGAAAAGGGTGGCTCCACAATCAAAGGGCCCTAAAGAAAACGCCCATCCTAGAACAGAGAAAAATACAAAACCCACATCACAATACAAACAGACCCGACGCTTTTTTCCCCCCCTTTTTTGTTTGGGGTTTCCCCTAGGGGTAAGAAGTGATGCAAAAACATTAAAAACATAGGAATAACCGGTTAAATTTAATAGATAGATACAACCGGCACCCCGTTAGCGGCCCGGGCCCCTACTGAGAGAGGGCACCAAATAACAAAAAGGGCAGCCCAAAATATGCCCAAACAAATCAAAAATAGTCAACTCACCATACGAACAGCTGCTCAACTTTTAAACCTTCTTGTCTCCTGAGGACCCCTAAACAATAGAAGGGGGGAAACGCGGCGGGTTTTTTTGTAAAAAGGGGTTTTAGTTTTTTACCCCTGTTTAAATAGGGGTCTTGGGCTTAGATTGGGACTCCCCTTTTCGGGGCGATGTCTCCACTCTATTAGCTACCTAAAGGGATTTTGTAGCTTTTTCTATTTGAGTTATTATTCTCAATAATCTATATCTTTTGTGAGGCTATTTGCAGTATCCTATATGCCTTTGTACCCTCTTGTATGTTTACCTGTTCTAGGTTTCTTGTTGTTTTTGTTTGTGTGGGGTATTTAGTGTTATTTTAATGCATATCTATTAAAAGGTATTTCTTAATTGGGATTTAATTTTGCTGTGATTTCTTTTGAAAACCCAATGTTTAGCATTGTATAGCTACTGTATTGAGCTAAGGGGCCTCTCACTGCTGATTTTGCCATAAAATTGGTAGTCTAATATGGATTTCAGTAGTGAAGATTAGTTTTCCTATCTGTTTAAATTGATGCAAACAAGTGCAAAGCTATGGCCACAGATCCATCATTGTGATTTTTTATTTTTTTTTACTTGTACAGAAAATAACTGATTTTTTTTATCATGTACAGATCCCTACCTATAGATATTATCTAATATCTAAAATAAGACCTAGTGCATTTTTTTTTATGCAATTCAGAGTTTGCCTGGGTTTTTTGGGTTTAAATCATACAGTATTTAATCATGTTGATTTTTTTATCCAACAATAAATTAATTTTTGTTCAAGAAATATAAAACATCCCCAAAAAAACGTCTTCGTCGTCTTTAGGGCAAAAAAATTAATTAAGGGCATGTTTATTTTTGGGGGGAAAAAGGGTATCATAATTTTAACTATTTCCATTTTGTCTGATTGAAAAAAATTTAAAAATTTTTAAAACCCAAAAATTAAATGTTTTAATAAAACTCATTTAAAAAAATGTAATTTTATTTAAAAATACAATTTTAAATATACATTTACCATCCTAGGGCTGTATTTTTTCCCGTTGAAACGTTTTTTAAAGGTCCCCTTTAAATTTAAAAGGTTTTCCCGGTTCTTTTTTTTTGCTGCAAATTTAAAAACTAAAAATAATCACATGATTACTGATCGCCATGTGCCTCAAGTTACTGTTTTTTAAGGCCGAAAAAAAAACAAAGTCCCCCAGTTCAGCCCGTTGTGCTACAGTGTTGACCAAAAAAGGCAAAAAAACCCCCAAAAGGTGAAGCCAATTTGTCTTATTTTAGGGGAAAAATTCCTTCCCGACCCAATCTGGCAATCAGAATAAACCCCGGGGCAAAGACCCTTCTCCCGAATCCTGTATTAAAAACTTGGAAGACCATTTTTTTTATTCTTTTTTTAAACAATTTACCCTTAAAAAAACTTACAAAACCAACTATAAAAATGACATTAAAAAACAGCCTGATTGGAAAGGGTTCAAAGAAAATTTAGATTGTGCGCCCCAATGGGAACCGAGACCGATGTGAGTTATGACCATCTCTGTAAAGCACTGTGGAATATAACAGCGCTATATAAATGAATAAAAGAAATAAAAATTATTTGGGTAAGTCAACAAATAAAAAGCAAGGGTCCTTAACCTATAACATGACCAAAATTGCTAATTGCTGATTTATTAAAGAGCAAAGCACTCTGGTTGTTAAAGGGGCTATCTTCTGACAACAACCTCTTCCATATTCCCCAATTGAGGCAAATGGATGTCATAAATAGACGGTCCCCACACCTAAAACCTTCCTGTATGAACAAGAACAGAGACACTAAAAGGGGGGGCTTTTCTCTAAAAACCCCCGGGTGTTTTTTTACCGGTCTGGCCGCAGAAAGCCTTTTTTTCCATTTTTAAAGGGGCTGTGAGCAAGAAAAACTCCAGTTACATTGAAAAGTTAATAGAAACGTGAAGAGTTCCACCGTTCCCACCATTATGTACTATTTTTGGTTTTATGAGCAATGTAGAGACCAGTGATCTAAAGATTGGCTATTATTTTGTCAGAACTCTATTGCTTGTTAAAGTAGAGTACAAAAACCATGGATTAGATATGATGACCTCTTCAGCTGGTCTGTGGGGATATTTTCTTTTGTTGGTTTTAGCTTTTGCCATTTGAGGGGTTGAAGATATTCAGGCGATTGAGGTTTAGTAATGTTTCTGTGAATTTTAAGAACCTAGATGGGAACACCTGAGACAAACAAGTGGTTCTGTCTGTGCAATATATGGTGTCTGCACAGTATGGACTATAGACCCCAATTTATGTCACATTTCAGGTTTCCATTGCAGGTATCGGGATACCTTATAAGGGGGGAAACCGTAGAAGACTATAGGTTAAAAGTAGTCTCTCTTGGATTATATTTACTTTATTTCATGCCAGAATATGCTTTATGTGCCAGACACACAAGCGTGGTGGACTATGCCCTTGTGTCTGAAACACAAATTCTACACTAACAAAAAGGAGATAGACCAAGTTTAGCCTATAGTCACCTATTGCTCCTTTGTGGCCTTACCACAATATACCTCCAACAAAGGCCCTATAGGCCTTAGGCCCATAAAGGAGTGAAAAAAATTAGAAACTCCCAAATGTCTAGACAACTTCGGAATTGTTGACTTGAAAGCAAGAAAACCCTTATTGGTCCATTAATTATATACTTTTATGCACATTTTTTATTATTGGTGCCCACCTGCTGGATTCCCCTTGTGTGTATCTTTAAAGCCCATTTTGGCCCTTATTCTTATATTGATTTAACACGTTATCGATATTGGAAGGATTGTTATAAAAGTTAAGATCGGTGAGTACATCTAGGAATTTCTGTTGCAGGAAATGAGCGATTTTGCCCATTTTATAAACCACAACAATCAAAATACTTGCGTTTCCACAGGGAGATTTATTGGCAGATGATCATTTCCATACACCTTCTAGGCAAATGGATGGGCAGCAAGTCACAACGGGGTAGTTATTATGGGGCAGCTCAACTAACAAAATATAAATTTGGAGACTGGAACATGTGGATCTTTAGAAAAAAAAAAAGTTGTGTAAAACCTAATGGCAATAAAAAAGTTAAATAGTAGAAAAAAGCACAAATAAATACAAATATGTACAGGAGGCAATAAATAAAGAAATCTTTTAAAGTACTAAAATAGGGAAGTGGTTAAGAAGCACTAAAAATTACATAAAAAAACAGATAAAGCCCGCAAAGCTGGAGACAGAGAGGCTCCTTGCCAAAGAGAATGTTCTTCTGATATAGTAAAAAGGTTAAAGGGGTTTTGCCACGATGTAATGTTGACGTGGGATCCTCCCAAAATGGGTATTTAATCACTTTTCTAAATATATGTGATTACAAAAAGTGAAGCCTGTGAGAGCTACAGCATTGCTCAGTCCCCCTTAGTTTCCTGAAAGTTTACATTAGACACGACCAGTTGGAGCTGAGGAGCTGACCTGGCCGTGCTTGCGTGTTTGCACTTCTTATCTGATGACAGGGAACATGAATGAGCTGTGAAGGGACTGTGGAGAAAGTGCAGTGTATGAGTCTCTCTGCTGTATAAAGAATCCACTGTTGTAATGGAATTATCTTACTAAACATTGCAGACGCTCCCTTATTCCTCACTCTTTGCTCACCCCCTCCCTCTTCCACTCCCGCCCTGCAGCATTCATGACAGCATGATTTGTTTATCTTCTGTCTGAGCAAGATAACAGGTAAGGCAAGTCACTTTGTGGCAAAACCCCTTTAAAGCTGAAAGTGTTGGCCCTTTAAAAGTAACAAGGGAGGAATTGCAGGTGGTTATGAGAAAGAAGTGGATTTATTAAACCTCTTTCGCTTCACTTTTTATTTACAGAGAAAAATGAAATGTCAGTTGAAAAGCAAAGGGATAAAATAAACTCAATAAATGTCACCCTTATAACCTGGGAAGAAGTGACGCTGCCTAAAAAGATGAAAACAGTCAAATTGGGTTCGAGTGACAAATGCCCCTGTATTCTGTACAAAATGATGTACAGTGAAAAAACCTTGTTTCTAATACTGTATGTATAGACCGTCTAGGAATGAGACAATACCGATTCAAAAACTGGTCTAAACATGAGTATAAGTCACCATACCATAAACAGCATGTACCAATATGAAGTATAATGACTCTCCAATATTTACCATATAAAGATTTTTATTCCAAAAAATACATTATAAATACAAAAAATACAGCTATCACAACTGAAACAACCTTAAAAACATTTAAAAATACAAAATACCCCCCAATACAAATATTGGTGACACATACCTTTACTGTTAACAAACAGTAAATTGGAAAGATGCATAATAAAGATACACATAACAGATCAAGTGATCAAAAAATCCAAAAAAAGCACCAAACCAAAAAATCATGATAAAAATACAAAAACCTATATTTCAATTCATTACCAAAGTGGTGGATATGTCACCAAGGAGGGTATTAGCCTTGACGCGCATTTCGCCGCCAGCTTTCTCAAGAGAGCCTCGAGGCTAATACCCTCCTTGGTGACATATAGTGTGTAATATAATGATAGGGGTTGTCACTATAGCTACAGACCTGTTCAATCTCTCCTGATAGGCTGCCAGCACTGGTTGCTATAGCTACAGACCTGGCTTCCACTGCAGCCCAGTAGAAGCCAGTAAACACGCCCCTGAATTCAAAATGAAAACAGGACTGAGGTGAGATGAATCAATATAGTGAGACAACCCCTTTAAGAGAAAACCCAGCCAGTTCACCTAGTATTGCAGTAAGGCACTTGGTGTGAGAGTGAAAGCGGCTCATCCAGGAGGTCTCTGGTTAATGGTATGTAGAAACTGTAACAAAACAGCCCCGAGGGTTAAAAAATAATAACAATAAAGTTCATTTCGTTCCATTAAAAACACATAGACCAACTCATAGTGCACAGTTGATGTGTTTCGGGTGTGTTATGACTAAGGGTATTTGGCATATATTGCTTTTAATTTATAGAGGGAGGAATGGATGCCTCCATTTTTGGTTTCCTGCACCCGCCCACCTCCACAGGCTGTTATATCAGTGCAGTATGCGTGCAAGGTTGGTGTTTTTTTATTTTTCTCTCTGGATTATGGAGGTTGGTTGGCCCAATGAGAAGTCTGAATTTGACTCTAGTGAGAGATAATAGATAGAGTCGGACCACCCGCCTTGAGATCACGTTGTAAGTCGGGGGTGGCATAAGCATTTTTTGATCAAAACATGTGAACTAAGAATCTCAAAGTTTTTTTCATGTACTATGACTAAGGGTAACACACTTGAAACGCGTCAGCTGTGCACTATGAGTTGGTCGATGTATTTTAACGGAATGAAATAAACTTTGTTATTTTTTAACCCTCGGGGCTGGTTTGTTACCATTTTGGTGTTCCTGTGTACCATTACAGGAGAGACCTTACTGTGTACAGATCAGAAGTTCTCAATACCCATTCTACACTTCTACTAAACAGTACTATTGTGCATGGCCCATAGCAGCTGCCTCAGTGATAGATTTGTCCCAGTGTAGCCTTAGGGGTGTGTGGCAGCCGGCCAGCAGCTCAGAGGGCTTTATGTATATGCTGTAAGACGGGGGAAGCTCCAGCCCTGCCTCTTGATGTATGGTTACTGACCAGTGCTATAGCGGTTGCTCTTGAGCCTGGGCCCCTAAGCCTAGGGTGCTCACATGTCCCCCTCATTGCCGGCTGCCTGTCCTGTAATGTTTGAGCAGAGTATTTCTGTATTGCCGTGACCAATTATAGACAGCAAAGTGCTCTCTGGCCTCTCCACACTCCTCTTAATGACCTGTGCTGACAGGAAACAGGAAGTAACAGCCAGAAAAATGTTGGCAGCTGAAGAGGTGGATTACTACAAGGCCCCAAGTATTTAATATTAACCCTTCTCAAGGATCATTATATTAATCCCTTCACTGCCCTAGACCACCACAGATATGTACGTTGACTCCTTCACTTCCCTAGACCACCAGGGATGCTTCCATTAACCATTCTTTGCAACCTTTTCTCTCTCTCCGATAACTGGGGAATTTAGCATTGGCCCAAGGAACGCCTCTGATTTGCCTGGGAAAGCCTATTTTAGTTGTATGCATAAATTCCACCCCTTTTGTGTGAAAGTTAGCAGAAGTCTCCTAGAAGAAGATTCGAGTGATGATATTAACCCTTCCACTGCCCTATGTAAGGAATCCTTGCAGTAACCACTTTAGTGTCCATGGACACCAGGCATGCTTACATTAACCCTTCCACCAGAGATACTGGCATTGACCCTTCAAAGCCCTAGACCACCAGTTATGTAACATTAACCCTTCCAGCAGGGATCCATGCACAAACTACTTGACCATTGAAGATACTTACATTGACTGTTTCACTATCTTGGATCACAATGGATTTTCAAATTGGCCCCTTCACTGTTCTAGATCATCAAATATCTTTACATTTTCCCCTTCAATGTCCTAGACCCCCTGTAGTTCATTTTAGGGGGCACAGTGTGCATTGTAGTTAATTTCTGGGTTATAGTGTGTAATATAATGACAGGGGTTGTCCAGGTCTACCTTCTACAACCAATTTTTGCTGCTGTTGTCACTACATAAAAACGACTGTTCATCACCGTTGGATCATCACCGTTGGATCATCACCGCTGCAGTCAATGATTAGCTGCAGCAGTCGGGTACCACTGTCTGACACTACCACTCAGAGCGGTCGCTTTCGAATGGTGAGGTCAGGCCGTGGCAGCACATGACTGACGTGATAATCCGGCAGCTGAAGTAAATGGAAAACCCAGGGACCGCATCAACGGCGGCAACAAAGGCAAGTATGTGTTCTTTATTCTGTGATGATGGCAGCAGCAATCACTTAGGGCCACATGTATGAAACTGTTTAGGTCTAAAACTCGCACTATTGCCCATAGTAACCTTTGGGCAAAATAGTGAGTTTTAGACCTAAACCAGTTCATACTTGTGGCCCTTAGTGTTAAGGGTAGACCTGGACAAACATCCACTTTAATTTCAGGGAATCTAGTGGGTATTATAATTAATTTCTGATTAAATTGGTGTCATATAATTAATTTTATGGGTACATTACATAGGGTATAGTATGCATTGTAATTTATATGGGGGTACAGTTTATTTTGGGTGTTAATTTCTAATTAAGTTAATAGGTACAGTGTGATATAATTCATTTCAGGGGCGTAGTGTGTAACATTAGGGGTACAGTATGTATTATTTCTTTAAGGGGCTACAACATGTGGTATCATTCTGTTCAGGGGCACAAGAGGTCAGGCTGTTGTTTTAGGGCTTGACCTTAAAACAACATGATGTGTGGCACTTTGAGGAGCTTGTCTTTTATATAGTGGTCTTTATTAAGTAACAGTAGGACAGTATTATGTATTCGCTGTACATGTGGGGGTAATATGTGGTTATATTACGGCAGTAGTGTTTGCTCTTTATAGGGGAATTATTGATAATGTTATGTCATGATATAGTGGGTTTTGTTTGGGAATGGTGTGATGGAAAGTTACATAGTTTGTAAGGCCAAAAAAGACAGATGTCCATCCAGTTCAGCCTATTTTGCTAAAGTATTGATCCAGAGGAAGGCAAAAACCCCCATGAGGTAGAAGCCAATTGTCCTCATTTTAGGGAAAAAATTCCTTCCCGACTCCAATCTGTCAATCGGAATAATCCCTGGATCAACGACCCATCTCCAGAATCCTGTTCACTATAACTTGTTCTATTATTACATCTAGAAATGTATCCAGACCCTTCTCCAGAATCCCGGTCACTATAACTTGTTCTATTATTACATCTAGAAATGTATCCAGACCCTTCTCCAGAATCCCGGTCACTATAACTTGTTCTATTAATAAATCTAGAAATGTATCCAGACCCTTCTCCAGAATCCTGGTCACTATAACTTGTTTATTTTACATCTAGAAATGTATCCAGCCCCTTCTCCAGATTCGGTCACTATAACTGTTTATTTTACATCTAGAAATGTATCCAGACCCTTCTCCAGAATCTCGGTCACTATAAACTTGTTATATTATTACATCTAGAATATATCCAGACCCTTCTCCAGAATCCTGGTCACTATAACTTGTTATATTATTACATCTAGAAATGTTCCAGACCCTTCTCCAGAATCCTGGTCACTATAACTTGTTCTATTATTACATCTAGAAATGTATCCAGACCCTTCTCCAGAATCCTGGTCACTATAACTTGTTCTATTATTACATCCTAGAAATGTCTCCAGACCCTTCTCCAGAATCCCGGTCACTAAATTGTAATCTATTATTACATCTAGAAATGCATCCAGACCCTTCTCCCAGAATCCTGGTCACTATAACTTGTTCTATTATTACATCTAGAAATGTATCCAGACCCTTCTCCAGAATCCCGGTCACTATAACTTGTTTATTATTACATCTAGAAATGTATCCAGACCCTTCTCCAGAATCCTGGTCACTATAACTTGTTATATTATTACATCTAGAAATGTATCCAGACCTTTCTCCAGAATCCCGGTCACTATAACTTGTTCTATTATTAAATCTAGAAATGTATCCAGACCTTTCTCCAAAATCCCGGTCACTATAACTTTTTCTATTATTACATCTAGAAATATATCCAGACCCTTCTCCAGAATCCTGGTCACTATAACTTGTTCTATTATTACATTCTAGTAATGTATCCAGACCCTTCTCCAGAATCCGCTCACTATAACTTGTTCTATTATTACATCTAGAAATGTATCCAGACCCTTCTCCAGAATCCTGGTCACTATAACTTCTTATATTATTACAACTAGAATGTATCCAGACCCTTCTCCAAGAATCCCCGTGCGTCACCCCTATAAAACTTGTTCATTATTACATCTAGAAATGTATCCAGACCCTTCTCCAGAACCCCGGTCACTATAACTTGTTCTTTCTTAAATGTCTTAAAATTCTAGAATGGCACAATTGTTTTTTCCAGAAGCACCCTTCTCCAGAATCCTGGTCACTATAACTTGTTCTATTATTACATCTAGAAATGTATCCAGACCCTTCTCCAGAATCCCGGGTCACTATAACTTGTTATATTTAATTTATCAATCTAGAAATTGTTCTCCAAACGACCCTTCTCCAGAATCCTGGTCACTATAACTTGTTCTATTATTACATCTAGAAATGTATCCAGACCCTTCTCCAGAATCCCGGTCACTATAACTTGTTATATTATTACATCTAGATATGTATCCAGACCGTTTTTGAACTCTGTTATTGAATTCACCATGACAAGTTCCTCTGGCAGAGAGTTCCACAGTCTCACTGCTCTTACAGTGAAGAATCCCTTTCTATGTTTAGACGTAGAGGACGCCCCCTTGTTTTGGATACAATCCCAGGTATAAATATATCTTGGGAGAGATCTCTATATTGACCTTTAATATATTTATACATATTTATTATTCCCCCCCCCCCCGAAGCCGTCTTTTCTCTAAACTAAATAACCCTAATCTTGCTAATCTTTCTGTGTACTGCAGTCCACCCAATCCTTTTATTATTTTTGTTGCCGCCTTTGAACCTGTTCAAGCTCTACAATGTCTTTCCTGTGCACTGGTGCCCAAAACTGTACACAGTATTCCATGTGTGCTCTAACCAGTGACTTGTAGTTGCGTTATATGGAATAATATTTGCTTCCTGTATAGTGATATTTCATGGTGAATGTATGCCTAAATTTAGAAGGGCTATAGGTGGCCCATCCATGACTGTATTACGGTCCTATCTTCCCAACTACAAACATTTATTAAACACCTTTATCTTCCTCCTACATCTTCTAGAACAGTGACTGTGTCACATATTTCAAGCACAAGATCAACATTAGACAAAGTTTCAGCCAACAGTCTTTGCAACCCCTCTACACAGCACCTTACTGCGCTTCAGTAATTACCTGCTTCTCCACCAAAAAGGGGTGAAAAGCTTCCTGAATTACTCTCTAAATCGCATCTCGTCATGTGTGCTCTTGAACCAATTTTATCTCGTTTCATCTCCGACCATAATACTGTATTTATTCCATCTCCAACCCTTCTCTTTAACCTGTTACCACTGGCATTGTGTCTTCTTTCTTTAAACATGCAACGACCACATCCATTCTTTGGATGCCATCCCTCAAGCGGACTTCTTTGTCCAACTATCATCCTATCTCCTTATCTCACTACCCCAATTGGCTTCTAAACTTCTATAACAATATGTCCACCTTGAACTTGCCTCTCACCACTCATCCAACTTGCTTTTCAACAAACTACAGTGTAGCTTCTGACTCCACCAACCAACTGAAACCACCTAAGTGAAATGAATTGCTAACTTCCAAAGCCACCATGGCCCTCTCCCGCATTACCTCTTGCCTCATGACCTGAAAATGTAGTGTGTCTTACACAACAGTTGGACTTAATCTTTGGACCCCTACTGTTCTCCATCTAGACCTCTGGCCTTCGAATCCCGTAAATGTCAGTATTACTTTTACAATGATGACATTCAAATTTACTTCTCTGGCCCAGATGTTACCTCTGTGCTATCCAGGATCCCAGAATGTCTATCAACTGTATCCTCCTTCTCCTGATAAAACTCTACCTGGAGAAAATTAACTTCATCATCTTTGCCCCATCTTGCTCAACCTCTTCACTAGGACCATCAATCACAGCTGATAGCTCCACCTTCTCCCCAGTCCTACAAGTCCACTGCCTTGTAATAGCCTTCGCTTCCACCTTGTCTTTTAAACCACTCATCCCAGTCCTACCATCTCCACCTCAAAAATATTTCTTAAAGGGAATGTGTCATCAAAAATGAGTCATTGTTTAAGTCCCATTTTTATGTTAAACACAGTTTTTAGGAAGTTGTGGTTGTTTTTTTTTTAAGTTTTTCATATCACTGTCCATATTTTGTATTAATTGTTGAAGGGGTTTTGCCACGATGTTATGTCATACCTCCTGTATCCAGCTCTTCAGCTCTGTGTGCTCAGAAGGGGGCGTGTGTGATTTGTTTGAATTGCATATCATGTGACCCAGCAGGATGACATCACCAGGCCTTTTCTCTCTGTAGTCAAAGAAAGGTCTGTTTATGTATAGTTTGTAAGTGGCTACACTGTAAGTCAGAGGTAACATTTTTGCTTTACTGCACAAAGGTCCTTGGTTCAAATCCCTGCAGGAACTTAATGTGTGGATTTTTTTTCCTCTTTATCAATGCACAGACCTTATTGAGGTTTCTTTTTTTTTTATTTGCACTGTTTGACTTATGACTAACTAGTCCAAAAAACAGGAGTAGAATGACAGCACCTGGGGTTTGTACACCCAGTAGCTGCCTGAGAAGAGACGTGATGTCTGAGCATGTGCAACCAGGAATGAGGAGCTCTCAGCCCTGGTCGTATCCCCTGGAGATGAGCTGTAAACAATGGATCACTAAAGGAGCAGCTAAAACAAAAACGGTGCAGCATTTTTAATAATAATGAATGGTGAAAATGTTTATTATTTAATTTTCAAACTTCCCACGTCAATTTTACTTTGTGGCAAAACCCCTTTAAGTCTTGCCGTTTTCACTTTGGCCACTACGCCTTGTTTGCACTGCTTTAACAGCAGTCAGAGATGCGCTTTACAGTTTCTTCATGCACATAGGAGCCTTAAGACTGACTCAGTCCCATTCACTTCTATAGGAGAGTTTTCTAGTCATACTCTGTGACCTGGGAAGAATCACTGTGCAGAGAGATGAAAGGGTGAACTGTGACTATCTCCTCTTGTGACTGGTGGATCCTGTGTTATCTATTCACATTGGTGTCTCCTTTCAGTTTGACCCTCTTTGTGCTGATAATGAGCAGACAACTGAGAATCTTTCTCTACAGAATGTGTTGAACATAAAAATGTGAGTTAAACAATAAGTCATTTTTGATTACACATTCCCTTTACGTCCATCATTTCCTAAACCTTAAGATCATGAACTAGCATTTCTGTTGACTCTTCTCCCATCTACACTGCGACAACATCCTATCACCCCACGCTATTTAGGTGCCCATCTTCCATCACTTGCCTGAGTGCAAAGATTGCTAGGTACCGATGATTGTGCAAATGTATTCTACAGTGTTTCTATTTGCTGCTTACCCATCTTGCTACTCGACTATCTCCTCAGATACTCTTCTAGGCATATTTTCTATCTTGCCCTATCCAAGAGGCCACATTTTTATTTCCTTGACATCCTCGACAGGAAAATCCAATGGCAGATGAAGTGATTAAGGATAATATACATTCTCCATTAAGTATCATCTGCTTAACCTGTTAAGAACTGCAGTGTGGACTTTAAAAAAATAAAATAAAAAAAATCAACAAATTAGTGGGTCAGGATATCCTTCAACACCAAGTTCTGAAGTGTCTTGATATACAGACCCTTATTTTTAATATTTAAGGATCCTAGAATGACGGGGTCTGTTCTGCAAGGCCGGCGCACAGAAAATGGGCCAATTTTCAAAAATGGTTTAAACAGTGAACCCAAAAACTATAGGCCTGTCATTTGAATCTCCATTGTGGGTATAGTATTTGAAGTTTTTTTAAAGAGATGCAATATTGAAGTATCTCTAGAAAAACAAGCATATAGCTCAATATCAGCAAGGGTTAGTGAGGAATCAGTCCTGTTTATTGTGAATGGCTTCTATGGGAGGTAAACTCCAGACTGGACCTAGTTGAGGCTGTGGATGTTGTGTATCTTCTACTCTTCAAAGGCATCTGATAATGTCCTATGTGAAAGGTTGGTGCAAAAAATTAGAGTGTATGTGTTGCTTGCAATTTTGGGATCAGAAATTAAATATTCATTTAGGGCAGTTTGGTTCTTGCCTTATGGGTTCCAAAGCCTTCATCAGTAGAGGGAAACTAAGCTTAAAAATTCCCTATGCCCCTCCCTTCATCCACATCTTTCTCCACCCTTGGTTCAACTTGATGGAAATATGTCTTTTTTTTTTTTTTTTTTTACCGTACTATGTAACGATGTGTAAATTGGTAAACCCTCTCAAGGATGGTTATCGATAGAGCATACTCCAATGGGGTCACCATTTCTTTTGTGCTACCATAGGTGGCAGTATGTTCTATAGATCACATTCATTATTATTAAAGTAAATGTTTGGCAGATGATACTAGACTGTAAGTTACAAATCTTGATAAATTGGGAGCTTGAACAGAGTAGTGACCAAATCTTGTGTAACCAGGCTCAGACTGGCCCACAGGGAAACAAGGGAGATGGGGAAGTTGCATACAAAGCCTTATTTATGTTTTTAAAAAGTTATGGTGCGACATTGTATTCAATTTTTTATCTTTGTGTGACATTTAGAGTGTAATAAGCATGCTCCAAAATCTATAACAGTCTACCAGGACAGGGCAGCAGGGTGTCTGTGCTTAAAGGGGTTTTGCCACAAAGGCATTTCATGCCTGGTTTGTCTGTCTTCAGTTTTCAGTGTGTTCAAAAGGGGGGCATTGTGTGATTTGTTTGAACTGCTCATCATGTGACCCAGCAGGCTGACATCATCAGGCCTTTCTTCTCAGTGTACTCACTCTAGTCACACAAAGGTCTGTTTGTTAAGAGCTGTGAGTAGCTACAATGTAGCTGAGTGGTTAGCACTTCTGCCTTCCAACATAGGAACTAAACACATGGATTTTTTTTTGTCTCAGTGCACATATTGATTGTGGTTTCTTTTTTCTTTGAATTTATTTGCACTGTTTAAATAATTAGTAAGTAGTAGAAAGGACAGGAGTAGAATGACAGCACCTGGGGTTGAACACTCGGTCAGCAGTGAGTGTGTTTGATTACTAGGCAGGGAAGAGACTGACCGTAGCTGCCTGAGAGGTAAAGTCTGAGCATGTGCGGCAAGACTGAAAAGCTCTCGTCACTGGAATACTATTAGTCCAGAGACAAATTGTACACTATAGATCACTAAGGTAGTAGCTGAATCAAAAATGGTGCAGAGTTTTTAATATTGATGAATGGTGAAATGTTTATTATTCAATTTGTAAGCTTCCCATGTTAATTTTACTTCTTGGCAAAAACCTCTTTAATGAAAGCTATAATGAATAGGAGTACACTGGTGAGGGGCAAAACCCCGAAACGCGTATGTAGATGAGCAATATTGGCTTGACAATTATTCCTTTTTGCTTCTCAAAGATTCAGTGAATCAGAAGTAAATTGAGGATTTGTTACAACCTATAGAGGGCGCAGTGAGCTTTCCAGCTCCTTTCCCATAATGCCTTGTGATATGCAGATGCTGAGTAGTGGGCTAAAAGGCAAAACAAAACACTACACACCTTAACTGGTGCTCTCCATATGGAGAGATGTTCCCCTCCTCATACCCACTCATTGCCTCCCACCAGTCAAGCCAATATCACTCTGCTCTACACTGATGAGGGGCAAAACCCCGAAACGCGTATGTAGATGAGCAATATTGGCTTGACAATTATTCCTTTTTGCTTCTCAAAGATTCAGTGAATCAGAAGTAAATTGAGGATTTGTTACAACCTATAGAGGGCGCAGTGAGCTTTCCAGCTCCTTTCCCATAATGCCTTGTGATAGGAGTACATTGACACGGTCGTCTCCCTTATAGAGACCAGAGAGATTGATGGGGAAGTTGCATACAAAGTCTTATTTATGTGCATAGTATTTTTATTCTACCTTATCTAGCCTCCAGCAGAGCTGTCATTATTAGGCGTGCCCTCTAATAATGAGATGACTCTGCTCTTTCTGTCCTGGTCTATACAGACACGGATGGGTGTATGTACTCTATGTATGTATCTGTGTCTTCTGAGATGGTATTTTGCAAACGTATGTTTCCCTGAGTATCCCTAGTATCTCATTATTTTTTTTTTTTAAATTTGTAAAAATTTTCTACATATGCCTCATTGTCTTAGCCCCAGCCTATCTAGCATCCATATTAAATAATCTGTGAAAAACATTTGGAGAGTGGGCAGGCAGGAGGGCGGGGGGACCACCCATTCAAGCAATGTGTAGACATGACCTTGCTTGTTTTGTATAGGTCTCTCTTGGGTATCAGTTTTTGCATAGTTAAGTCTTGGAAGAATGCAGTGGTAAATAGGACTTGTGCTCTTTTGCACTCTATCTGACCACTGAAAACAACTCCAGAAATAACGTTACTGAAATAAAGCCAGTAGGTTGCTGTACTTTAACCATATTGAGTAGCCTACACAGTACAGCATATAGCTTTAATTTATATAAAGTGACCCCTAAATTCAGGGCTGGTTCCAGGTGCAAGCAGGCCCTTTTTTGATTGGGTTACCGCCTGTCTGCCTCAATCTTTCACCTAGAAGTAGTGAGCGTGCTAAGGCTTGGTTCACAATATGGTATTCACTACCTTGCAGATACCAATCTGGGTACTGAGGGGTGGAAAGGTAACCTGACAGATACCGTAACGTAGCTGCCATAGTCCCATAGAAGCATAGTCCTATCTGGACTACATCTGCTCCATTTGCTGACGGTTCACTATTTCTTTGTGGGACATAAAAGCATGTACCACCGGCAATTAGAGCAAACATGATCCACATAGGACTGTGTTTGCCCTATTCACCTCTATGGGGCCGAAGCTGCTATTTTACGATATCTATTTTTTCCCAATACCCCAACAGGTCTTGCAACATAGTAAATGCCGTATTATTAACCCAGCGTTACCCAAACTGACTAGCACCCTTTCCCCCCACATCCTCAAGGCTAGTGGGTCCTAGTATTATGGATGGAACCTCAAAGGGGCTCTACATCCTTGTGGGGTCTCCAAATTAGATTAGGATGATAAAGGTGCACCGAGAAAGAAAATCCCAACATGCCTCGATGCTGTGAATACACTTTCTGTCTTTATTCTCAAAATGGCAGCTTTTTATACTGTTGAAGGTTAGAAGATAAGAAAGCATCACGTGGGCCGAGCTGTTAGTCGTTATTGGTTACATCCTTGGCTGAGGCATACTCCCTATAACTCAGGAATGTCCGAACATGGGGCGTAACCTCAGAGGAGGCGCCATCTTGGATTATACGGTGATTGTCTCTACAAGCACATTATGTGGCGGCCATTTTGTTAACACATTACAGAGTGTAGAGTTATACAGGCAGCTTTTACGTGCCGTTATATAAAGACATACGAGGTGTTATACTAACTAATACATTAAAATGAAGACACAAAGCATCACACATATAGAACCTTCATTCCCATCCACAACACTAGCATCTGGCAATGTGTTGCTGTTAGTGACTGCCTTGCCTAAATGCCATGTTTGTTTTCTTCAAGTGGAGTCCCTAGTTGGGCAGTCGACTTAACCCTAATGGTGTTAATAGTAACCAAATGACTTGTTGTTCTTTATGTCCAATTGGAGCAGGGTTTTTTTGGTTGAGTACTGCTGATTTCCAGCAGCAGAGAGTAGCAGAGATATCGCAAAAGGGTCATGCTGATCATGTGCATGCCGATGGGAAGGCTGAAAGTGAACGCCTGCTTGGGGTAATTTCATGTCATTTGTACTCAACAGACCAACTATATGACAGCTTGAATTGTTTTACGGTGCAGTATTGTGACTTGCGCCTTTAAGAAACTACAGCAATTCTATGTGGAACTGATCTGTAACCTGAAGCTGCAGTTTTGGCTTTATTGTTATGCCATAGGCGTACACACTGCATCCAAAATTATAGTTAAAATTAGAGATGCATATAATTTAATACTTGGAAAGGGAGATGGCCAAACCTTTGGAACTGTATTAATATATGTTGCATGCTCCATGGGATGATGATTGAAGCCTATAACATTTTTAAATCTACTTTTAAAGGGGTTTATATTGATGAGGGGAGTAGTAAGACCTCCACCTATCTAACTTATACATAACCTGTGTATATTAATTGTGTTGTTATATGAATGTTGTATATGTGGTGTGTGTATTTTTTTTTTTTAATATATATTATAAATATATATATATATATATATATATACACACACGCAGTTAAAACCAGAAGTTTCCTTACACTATATAAAAAGCCCCATCTGCATGTTTTTCTCACTATCTGACCTGAAATCAGAATAAACCTTCCCGTTTTAGGTCAATTAGGAACCAAAATTATTTATATTTGCTAAATTTCAGAATAATGAGAGAGAATTTTTAAGGCATTTTTATTACTTTCCTGCAAAGTCAAAAGTTTATAATATAGTGTATGTTAAACTTCTGGTTTCAACTGAAATGTATATCTGTATGTATGTGTGTAATATATTATTGTTTTTAATTTTAAAATATATATATATATATTCTTTACATATTTCCAAGTGCCAGTATATTATTTCGACAGCTGGATGCAAAGGGTTCTGACACCTTAAATATTATTTTGGGGAGCGCGGTGGTGCTATAATAGACTGTTATATATTAATGTATATTTTATAACATATTCTTTTTTTTCCCCATTTAAAACCATTGCTATTCAAGGTTTACATGATATTGTAACACAAGTCATCTAGATTAGTGTCAGACCATCTGAGGATGCCCCTGGATCAAGGATATCGGCCATATTATTTGGTGCCTGTACATCAATGTTATTTGAACCCCTATAGTGATATTTACTTTGTTATTGTGTAGCATGGCTGCTTGGCTATGATAGTTTTTTTTTGTTTTTTTTGCATTGTATGTTGGTGGTTGCACTTTGGATTAGATCATTCAGGCAATGGTATGGTGTTCTCTGGCCAATGTGTGCCACTGTTATGCTTACTGCATGGAGATTATGATTATGGACTATTTAGTATGATTATTAGTATACTCTTTAGTATGATTGCATGGTATGATAGTATACTGTAACTAAAGGGGATATCGCCATACGGTACTGTATAAGTCATAATCCAATATAAGGCTACTTGTGCCTGCAAATATACCATAGTAGCACTTAAACTATGTTTTATCTGCAGCTGAATTTTACTTATTACTTCTAAATAGGTACGGGTAAAATGAACACTGAAATTAGGGATTGTGTGTTTTTTTTTTTTATTTTTTTTCTTTTTCCCTTTTCAAGTTTTTGGTAAATAATAATAATCTTTATTTATATAGCGCCAACAAATTCCACAGCAATTTACAAATTAGAAGGGATAGAAAAAAATACAGACATTACACAATAAAAGCTACTTACAGATGAGACACATGGTGTGAGGGTCCTGCTCCCAAGAGCTTACAATCTATTAGGGTAAGTTAAGGTTCTATGTCTAACTATAGAGTACTGACCGTCTAGAAAAAAGTCTGCTCCTGCGATCACTACTTTATCTCATATTCCATTAGTAAGAACTGATCAATTGTATCAGCAGCTGCTCTGTGATGCATCTTTAGACCAAGATTAGCACAATTCAGCACTTTCCAGGTTTTCTTTCTTAGGTTCTGTCGCACTGCAGTTGGTTTACAGGACACTGAACTTCATAAGCCAAACAATCAGGTCACCAGAAGAAAGACAATGGTTTTGATTTAACACAATTTTCCCACCATAAATATAATAAACACATAACACAAAGTAGATAATATAAAACTTTATTCGTATTGTACACAGTTATATAACACTGCATATGACATCATTGATATTAGCCTTAGAAGACATCACAAATTCTTTAAAAATCGAACATAGAAAAACATATTCATTCTTCTTTTCAACCATTGGTAAAATAGCACATAGAGATAAATAAATATATATATATATTCAGTCTAAAAATGCATTCATGGTTCACACTGTTGTATATTTAATAAAACAGATGGTACATTTTTATACTTTTGTGATACATTTTTTTGCTCTTTTACATATTTTTAGCTTTGATTTAAAAATCAAATAAATTGAAAATAAATACATTGAAAATACCAATACAAAATTAAAAACAAATGACATTTATATAGGTAGCAATGTTATAACATTTCTGTAAAAAAAAAAAAATACACACAATATATATATATATTATATATATAATATATATATATAATATATATATATATATATATATTTATATATATATATATATATATATATACACCACACACACACATAATATATACAGCCACACACACACATATATATATATATACACACACACACATATATATTATGCTAAAAAAAATTTTTACCATAGATTAACTAAAAGACATAACACAGAAATTGTACACAGAAATAATTTTTACAAGTGACAATAATATATTTCATCATTGTTAAAATAAATCATGAATACAACAG
The DNA here is from genome assembly GCA_025379985.1 of Phyllomedusa bahiana. Lineage (NCBI taxonomy): Eukaryota > Metazoa > Chordata > Amphibia > Anura > Hylidae > Phyllomedusa > Phyllomedusa bahiana. Next base: position 4,805 of record JAODAL010024689.1, on the reverse strand, counting down.
GTAACAAAACCTCTAGTTTAAAAAAAAAGGTTCATCTTAAAAATGAATGTAAATGTGTATTGTTAATTTCTCAAAAATTATAGTAAATCAACACGGGAGCACAATGATAGGATGTTAAAATGCATATACAATGGAAGAACATTTTAGGCTTGCTGCATTTTAAAAGATGAAGCATACATTCATATAACAAAGGGAAGTTCACAACCACCTAAACCTTCACATATATGAAATGAGGGTGTAAAAAAAAAAAAATATTTTTTTATACCTTTGAAGTTTCTAAACTTTATTTTCCATTATTTAGAACATATCTAGGATACTTTTCATTCAAGATGAAGAAGAGACATTTAATAAATTCGTTTTTATTTTAAGTCTGAAAACCAATAATCATTTAAATCATTTAAAGAAAGTTTCTAATTATTAGGGATAGTGCAAAAAAATTCATAATACAATATGAATGTCAATTGCGGATCGTCTGCATTTTATTACGTTTATTTTTATGAATTCAGAATAGAATTGATTCTCTAACCCTTATACAATAGCCTACACATGTGTTTTTAGGATGAGTATGGTTGGGTTCTTACAAATGTTCATAATTTTTAGGACTTTATTATAACGGTGACGTGAAGCAAGGTAATGACAAATCATACATTATAATACATACACATTAGTCAGAATACTTTTTCATTAAAAAAAATCCAAAAAAGCTGAATATTGTGTTTCCTAAATGTAATAAAGCCGAATCATGTAGGACATCGATGACCTTTTTAAATTTGTCAAACTGTCTTTACATGAAAGAATTTGACAACTGCTAAATTTTTTACATTAAACTCAGAAAAAAAAGTAATGGCTGATATGACCCTTGTGCCTTAAGTGGTAATTAGTTTAACTTTTAAAAAGTAAAAGAAGTGGTAATGATATATCCAAATATTATAAGGGGAAGGATCCTATAACAAAGTAGTCATAATGTTTAAAGAAACACATAAATTATATTGTAGATTAAACGATATATTATATATAATGTATTTGTGAGTGTCTATATGTATATACACCATTTTATGTGTGTGTATATACATTAAATATAAAGTGTGTTGTGGTTTTTTTTGTGTGTGTGGTGTATAATATAGTATTTTTTGTATATATATAGTGTGTATATATATTATGTGAATTGTGTGGTGTGTGATATAAAATATATGTATTATATAATGGTGTATATAATTTGTTGTGTTTTTGTGTGTGTGTTATATATAATTTAAATAAAAATATATATATGTATGTGTATATATATTATAGTGTGTATATATACATATATATAAAATGTGTGTGTATGTATATATATATATATATATATATATATATATATTATAGTATGTGTATATATACATATATAATATATAAAGTGTGTAAATAGATATATGTATGTGTATATGTGTGTGTATATATTTTTGTTTATATATATTATATATAGTATGTGTGTATATATACATATATATATAGTGTGTGTGTATTTATATATATATAATTTATTAAAATGTGTGTATATATAGATGCATGTGTGTGTGTATATATATTATAGTGTGTGTGTAAATATACATATATATAATTTCATAAATGTGTGTGGGGTATATATATATATATATAAAAATATATATATAATAAAATTTTATATAATATATATATATATATATATATATAAATAAAAATTTACACACACACACACATTAAATACATACATACATCATAATATATATCAGCTTTCCCTCCATGCTAGAGACTTGAGCCTCCCCCCCCCCCCCACCCCCCCCCCCCTTTTGTTTTCCAGACAGGCACAGTTGGAAGATGGCTGCGGCCCGCTGCCCTATATCCTGTAGAGAGCACATCATATGTGGTTTATGTATTTATTCCCCAAGTAAATAAACAATTAGAGAGCATTACACAGAGCATGTCAGAGCAGAAATGCAATTATATTCCCAGATGTTGCCTTCCATCAGATACACTCGCACATTGACTGATTATGAGCCCCATTGCCCTCCTGCTCAGTAGGACTATTTATAATACAGGGAGATAATTTCATTCTATGACTGTGGTCTGCAACCTGTGGCTTCCCAGCTGTTGTGAAACTACAACTCCCAGCATGCTACATGTTTCGCTCTACTTTCCATAGCTTCATCTAGTGCTCAGTAAGACTTGTGGGAGTCAGTTTAATCTTCGTTTCTGCAGTAAAGCCATAAAGCTTTTCTGCTGGGAACATATGAAAGAGATTTGAAGCGGCAGCCGGTGCTGTACATAGAGGTGTTTTATATAATCCCATTCTATGTGCTCTCTATTCTAATTACATGAAATATGGTGAAAAATGATGTATACTCCATGGAATGTGCATTCACAAAATCATAGCTGGTCTACCCAGCCTTAAAGAGCCCACATACTATAACTGATCACCTAAAGAGAAGACTAGCAAAGAAAACTGAGGACAATGTTGTATGAGGGAATAATTTACTACCCTGTTTCCCCCGAAAATAAGACCTAGTGCATTTTTTTGATGCAATTCAGAGTTTGGCTGCTTCTGCTGATATTTGTGATGACATCACTACAGTATATTAATACATGTGAATTCTTGTTCATGGAAAAATAAAACATCCCCTAAAAATAAGTCTTCGCTCGTCTGTAGGAGCAAAAATTAATGCAAGACACTGTCTTATTTTGGGGGAAACAGGGTATGTCGATAGAAGGGATTTTGCAATGTATGTAGTCCATGAATTGTAGTAAACTATTGCATATCATTTATCTATAGCAGATGATAAACTCCGCTCATACATGTACTTATAGAATTGTCTCTCCATCTTTTTATCTAGTTTATATTAAGCTTACAAATATCAGAACCAGTTTCACAAAGCTGAAATGTGCATCCCTCTGACCTAGCGATAGCACATCACACTATAGTAGTAGTGTCTACTAATGTGATCCTATATTATATAACATTACAGAAGACCTCACAGATTGTTACAGTGGATTGTAAGGTCACATTTCCACATCGTCCCTTAGGATGGGAGTGCCAGCGGCTCCTGACCCCGTGCACAGGGTGATTCTTGGGGATTGTGGGGTTCATCCATAGTGGGCTCCATTTTACTGCTGACATTACATAGCCATTTCCAGTAGTATACTACAGGATTTACTATCTTTAAAGCAAAGATGCTGACATTTTATATGATCTGGCTGATAAAACTACAGTTGCAGTATATCCAGTTAACTCCCCTTCAACTGCAGCAAAGCTTTTACACAGTGTGTGTAGATGTACATCTGTATGTGTATATAATTTACTATGTATATATGCTCTGTGTATGTACGCAATAAATGTGTGTGTGTGTGTATATATTGTTGTGTGTGTATGTGTATATATATATATATAGATATATATAGTGTATATATACATATTAAATTGTATACACATACAAATATATATGTACACACTGTATATTGTGTATAAACACACATACAGTATATATAATTATATATATAGAAATGCTGTAAATTATATATATATATATATATATATATACACACACACTAATTTACAAATTTTGTATGTATAATCAATCACTATATGTGTAGAATATATGTAATATACTATATATGTGTATATGTATATATATATATGTGTGTGTATATATATATATATATTTATATAGTATACATACAGAGCATATATACATAGTAAATTGTATACACATACAAATATACATGTACACACTGTATATTGTGTATATACACATATACCATATATATATATATATATATATATATATATATATATACAAAGGCAGTAAATTATATTTATATATATATATATATATATATATACACACACAAATTTTCAAATGCTGTAAATGTTGTTTGTGTGTGTATAATCACTATATATGTAGAATATATGTAATATACTATATATGTGTGCATGTGTGTGTGTGTGTGTATATATATATATATATATATATATATATAGTATACATACAGAGAATATATACATAGTAAATTGTATACACATACAAATATACATGTACACACTGTATAATGTGTACACATACCGTATACATATAAACAAATGCAGTAAATTATATATATATATATTTATATATATATATATATATATATACAAATTTACAAATGTTGTAAATGTTTGTGTGTATTATTAATCACTATATGTGTAGAATATATGTAATATACTATAGATGTTTGTTTATATAATATGCTATATATACTGTGTGTGACTATATCCATATGTATTATTTTTTTTTCGAATCCACAAATAAATTGAGGCTGTAAAATGGTACCAACAATTTTAGGGGAAATGTAACCATATAGCCCTGTGGTTTGTGCTTCATAGGTGCAATTTACTGTAAATGGAGAAAATGTCAGATTTTCACATGAAGCCCCCCTGGAATAGCATTGACCACAGTGTAAAGTCTGTACACCCTGACCTGACCGCACTTAGTTTTCTGTATTTTTTTTAAACGAAGTTCATCTCCACAATACCCAGTATGGAATTACAGGAGACGTATGATGACTATTTATTCATGCTTGTACAGGACGGGTAGATAAGAGACCAATAAATATGAGCTACATAATGTTGATACATATGAGATGAGTGATCACCTTCTTATTTAGCGATGAGATATCAGATGGTGGTTTATGTATAATTTAATTTTTTTCTTTCATTTTGAGCTGATTTTATCTATCCCTCCTTTTATTGATTATGGATCCATTTTTAACCATTTTTTGCATAGATTTCAAATACTTGAGGAAATTAGACCGAC
>JAODAL010024688.1:0-60077 GCA_025379985.1 Phyllomedusa bahiana | reverse complement strand
AGTTTGTACAGGGAATCTGAGTCTCTCACTACATACAGTACAACAGCACAGCACACTGAGAACATAGGGTTTACCGGTTGCTTCAGCCTTCTTGCTCCATAGAACACAGGCATCTATATCACACTGCTGCTGGTATGCACATGATGTAGACTTACAGGCTCCCCCCTGAACAGTGGGCTTTTCCAGATAAGTAAACGTTACTTTGAAAACAGCTGTAAAACATACTAATCCTTTCAAGCTGTCATGTTCGACTTGGCCCGACTTCACAGCTGTCTTAAAGGGCCAATGCTTTTTTAAAAAACTGAATTACAGCTGAAATGCTCTGATTTTTTTTTATAATGTAGCATATTTAAGGAAGTGTTTGTATTTGAGTCTTCTGTTACTTCATGAGATTTCTCTGAAGGTGATAGGTACTCCTTAATGTTAAAGTAAAAATAAAATAATAAAAAATTACATATATTTGGCATCACCGCATCCAAAAAAGTCTGATCTGTTAAAAAAATAACATCATCTATCCCATACTCTGAACATAGAAGAAGAAAAAAATTCCACATGCCAAATTGTGTTTTTTGGTCATTTCACATCTCCTAAAAATTGGAATAAAAGGTGATAAAAAAAGTCACATGTATTTCAAATTGGTACCAAAAAAAATTATACTTTAACCCACAAAAAATGGACCTCATCAGTCCGTAGTTTTTTAGTACAAAAAAGTTATTGGTCGCAAATTTTAAAAATAGGAAAAACCCTAAAATTTGTGTGGTTGCCGAATCGTATCAACATGCAGAATACAGAAAACACATCATTTATACCAGAGAGTTCACTTCCTAAAAACAAAAATGGTGCAAGATATTTTGCTTCACTTGGAATTTTTTTTGCGGTTTCCCAGTATATTCTATGGTACAGTGAATGACACCATTAGAAAGTACATCTTGTCCCACAAAATAAAAGCCCTCATTTGTCTAGATAGGTAGAAAAATGGGAAAGTTATGGCTCTTGGAGGGTCAGGATGAAAAAATAAATGTGTCAACGAAAGGTCCTTAACAGGTTAAAATCAGAAGCCTTCCAAAAGTAAAACAATAGATGAAACAAAATAAAAAAAAAACAATTTTCATATAATGATTATTTTGAGGAAGGTTGAAGTGGTTTATAAAATATATTGAATTGGGTCACAGTATGAAGAAAAAACAGAAATATGGGCTATAGGTAAATCATTGCAAAAGGCTGCACAGACAAGCCTGCAGCCAGTATCATAGGTCTTTATTCATTCTGCAGCCAATCTCAACAGAATAAAGGTAACTCTGGGGGTAGAGATGGATGAGTCAACAAACAGTTCATATACAGAAAGGTGAACAAATGTAAACATAATATTACTAATGACACTTTTGTAGTGCTCAAAAGTTAAAGCAATTGTGTCAAAAGGAAATATGTCTTTAAAAGTCTGTTGAAAAAAATAATGTATTTTTGATGTTGTAGATATTATATTTTTTATTTTTAAAATATTAGGGGTTGACATTTTGGAAACGGACATGACTTTTAGATATGGGATGGACCTTCACTCCACCAAATACAACCCCAAAAATCCCATAAAATTTAAACTCTGGAAAATTATGCATAAAACCTTTTGGGGCCCCACATGTATAAAAAAACTTTTTAAGGTCTAAAATCACTATTTTGCCCATAGAAAACTGTCATTAAAAAAAGTCCGCCCCCCGGCCCCCCCGGGGTTCGAGGCCTGATTGGGGGTGTATCGTGAGTGCGCTCCCCCCAGGGGTGCCAAGGTCACCCGATACGTTCCACTTTTAAAACCCTGCCCACCGGGACAGGGAAAACCCAGGGAGACGAGAGAACACTCCTGCCCAGAATCCAAACGGCTGCCACCAGTTTTAGTTTAGTTATAAGACGGTCGTTCCCGATTTAAAAAGGGCCCGAAACCTGCCTTGGGGGTAGCTATATAATTAAAACCATACTAGGGGGTAAACCATGATAAGACGGGGACTATCAGATTAAAGTTTTTTAATTTTTAGCCTTTGGAGGGGACACTAGACAAATATATACAAAAGGAAATATTTTACAGGTGGAGTCAGAGGGGAAAATAAAAGTATGGGTTACGACAAAGGCAGTAAATGTGCCCAGTTCCCTTTTGGTTTGGGGCCCACATGAGGGGGCTTATGGGGCCCTGGTTCTGTGTTTTGGATGCTTGAAAATGCTCTTGGTACCCCCCCCCCGGGATCAATGGTTGAGCCCCTGGCTTGTTTATATCTGTGAGGGAAGCCCCGTGCAGCCACCTATTGCCCACCACCCCTAGGAGGTTTTTTAAACCCTCCCACTCTGGTATGCAGTTTTGCGAAACAAAAAAAAATGGACCATAAGCGGGGGCTTTGGCCAAAACTGACCCGTGGCATCATCAAAACGGCTGGCCCACATACGCCAGATACAGACACCCCTTTTTCCTTGGCTCCCTAAGTCCAGTTCTGGATTTCTCGGTCCCCTGCCATGCAAGATGGGAGTGGTGTTTGTGTGGGGGAGTTCATTTTTAAGATATGAAATCCCCCATAGACATTTATGAAGGATGGGGCCTTTTTATCTATTTGAAATTCGGGCCGTGGCGAGTGGGTTTGGATTAATTCAAGTCTTTGTTCTTGGGGATGGGAGGCACAGTGTTCGTGCTAATTAATGGAAATGAGGGTTTTTTTGAGGTCCCCAATTCTTTGGTGTTAGTTCCTATAGAAGAGATTTACAATGGGTTTGGTGTCTGAATAAGGAAAATTTGAGTTTGGGGGGTGGGGGCCCTGTGAGATCTGATAATACGAAATTGGAGATGAATAATTTTTTTGAGGGGAATTTTTCCCTCACACCCCCCCCCTTTAGGGGGAGGGGGCAGCCCCTGTGGTCTCCCCGGCGCACCCCTCCCCCCTTCCCTGGGGGAAACCGTCGGGTTCCCCGTGGTCTCGGCCCTTCGGTGGGAATGGCGAAGTTGTACGTTGGAACCCCGGGCTCCACCATAGCCCCCCTCACATTTTTTTCGGAGACCGATGAAAACCAGTAGGGGTTTGTGGCTGTCTCCACGTAAAATGACCCCCCTTTTAGGTGGGTGAAGCCGCTGCGGGGGCCCACACTATCCCCAGGCTTTTTTCCTGGTGGAAATGGGCCACTTCCTGGGCAGAAGTTCCGTTCGGTACAAAAGGGTGTTCCTGTCCCGTGTGTCCACCGGGTGAGCACTGCCCGAGGCCAAAATCACTGGCACGGTTTTATTATAAACTCCCGGGTAAATGGGGTTTGTAGTATGGGGATTGACAGGCCCCCTGGGGGGCGGAAGGCCGTCTCGCGTCGGTGGGTCGTCGGGGCGTGGCCAGGTCTATAGGTGGAACAAACCCATAGTGCCCAGGGGGTCCCCAAAGAAGGAATCACCTGTTTTTGGTTGGGGGGGGCCCAGGATGCGATGGATCCATTTTTCCGGGCTTGGCTTCAAGGCCCCCCCCCTACCAGTGCCCCAGGTAGTGGACCTCATCATGCCCAGGGGCACTTTTGGCTTGTTGGTCAAGCCTGATGGCGGATCGCCCGGCACCTGGCGGGTGTGGGGGAAAATCCTGGGTGGGATGAAAACGGCTATGTCTCCGGTCGCGGCCGGTACCCTTAAATTTCCCTTGGCGGTTTGCCCATACGTAAAAAAGTGGGGGCATTCTTCTGCCGAAAGGGCCCTGAGGTGGACCGTAAGTCTGAATGGGGTGATAGGGCAGAGCTTTCCCCCTGCTTCAGGGGTCAGGGGATTGCCAATATCCCCGGCTCAGACCTTGATGGTCAGGTATTTGGGCCCCGGGCCCAAATGATCGGGGGTCTCGATGGGGGGATTGGGTCGAGGTTGACGGGACGCGTTGGCACAGGCCTGGCACTGTTGGACCCCTGGGGCCCCAGTTCAGATCTCGTAAATCCCTCAGGGGCATGGTTGTCCCTTGGGGGAGATCCAAAATGCTGAAGCCGGATTGGGGTGGGTCTGGTGTCAGTGATGGACGGCTGATCCGTTTTCCGGGCGTTAGTGACAATGGAAGGGGTAGAGAGTTCAACGCTGGGACCGTTGGTCCCCCGGGCTGTCCCAAATCTCCAACCCGTTGGATCCCCCTGCCCTGACCGGGGCAGCTATCCAAGGGGGGTCTCCGTCTCCCCTTCCTCGGGCAGGGGCACAGGGGAAGGGGGCACATGCCTCCCCCCTTGAGCCCTTTCATGTTCAGGGGGAAGGCCTTCCCCCTTTCCCCCGGTCGTGGTCCCGGGTGACAGGTACGTGTTTTCGTTGAGTTGTGGTGCCGAAATTTGGGGCTTCCCGGCTGCCCGAAGCTTGTCCTGGGGTACGGAGACCCGTCCCAAAACTTTCACCCATGGTAGGTCCCCTCCAAACGTTTTGGGCGTACCACTGTTCGGTCGGTGGGCCGTGCATATTTAGCATAGTGGTCAAGGCCCGCATTTTGTCAGGAAGCGCACAAAAATACCAATGACTGACACCCCCCGGGGTTGCTAAGTCCTTAAGGCTTCCCTTTACAGAGCCTGGGCCCCCCTAACGTCGGCCCCTAAGAAGCTGAAGGGAGCGAAAACCCCTTAGGCCCGGGGACTTCCCCGGGAAGCAAATAAGGTGTGGGAGGTTTCATTGAACCCTTCACAAGGGCCCTTAGCTGGGGTGGGATGGGCTGGCCACCAGATGTTGCATGTTCAGTTGACAAGGACTCCATTAAATGGAAATGAAGTCTGGGGAAAAACCCCTCGAGAGAAATTCCCGTAAGGCGGGACCACCCCTTTTGGCCGAATGGAGACAGGGGTACCCTTCGGGTACCGGTGGGATAGTCTACTACCGTCCCGTACGAAGCGTTTCCGGAGTTGGAAAAGGAAGCGGTCCTATCAAATCACAGCCACCCCCCTGAAAGGTCTCTTTGATAGCAGAAGGTACCGTGGAGCTTTGGGTCGCCCCCCCTCCCCCCCCCCTGCAGGTGTCGACGAAAAGGCGTAGGCGCCCCCAAAAGTCCCCCTCTTTGGCCAGTTGAAAAAACTGGGCCGCCCTTTCCTTTTTTTTGGTAATCCCCGGTGTCGGAAACGGGAAACTTGTGCGAACCCCCAAAACTCGCCCCGAAGGATAGGGTCCACCAAAGTCGGCCTGGGCCCCCTCGGTGAACCGGGGGACGTCAATGGTACAGCCCTCCTTTGGGCCCAGACATGGGGGGTTGGGCCAAGGGGGGGCTGTCGCTGCTTTTTTAGAGCTTTCACGCTGTCGTCAGCCCCTAAAGCTGCCTGAAATCTGACTAGGTGGCCAGAAAGGATGAGATGCCCGTCATCTGCGGTTCCCCGGGACCTACTCCTGGGCCTCGCCCACCTGGCATTTTCCCGGTCGGGGGTTACCCCGCCCCTGCAACCGTGGTGGGGTCCTCCCCCTCGGGTCTATAAAGTGCGTTGCTTGGCCCAACCGGCCCTCCAAACCCTGTTTTGGGGCCCTGTTGTGGCCTTTCCCGGGAGCCTGCCTACCTGCTTCCCCCCCGCAGCGTCTGCCCCTTTTTGCCTGGGTGTGGGGGGGACCCTGCCCCGTGGGCCCTTTCCCGGGGCCCTTTCCTCACCTGCGCTCCCCCACCAGGGGTTCCCCCCCGTTTGTCCCCCCTTTATGCCACAGGGGAACAAATCCCAGCGGCTTGTGGACACATCCCCGTGCTATTGCAACCTGCTGCCTTATTCCCCCCCAGGGGGGGAGGAACACTCCTATCCCCCCCCATCTCCCTCAGTATGATGTTAACAAATTGTCACATCATTAACAGGTTGGTTGAACATTACTTTGGGGGGGGGGAGAATTTTGGGGGTTCAGGGGCCCAAAAGGGCTACCAGTCCCAAAAACTGTCCCCAACAAAACACTAGTGGAATGTTTTAAGTTTCCCCCCCCTCCCCCATCCCCGCCCCGGCACCCGTCCAAATACACCTTTGGCCCCTGCAGGCCGGCACAAACCCCCAATTCGGAGACAGGTGGGTTTTTCCGGGTATCAGTCCCTTTGGGACACCAGCTCAGGCCGCACCACAGTCATCTCGCGCCGTGTCCAAAAGGGCCCATGGCCACAGACCGGCCTACGGTGGGGGGGTAGTTTTCAAGGGGCTTTCCCCCCCCCCCACCCAACAAAAAATTGGGGGGCCTTGGAAAAGGGGATGGGATGGCCCCTTTTGGCGCTGGGGAGATGCGGCTTGAATGTCCCGGTGCTTGCAAAGGTGATAGAGTCGGGGGTTCCCCACGATGTGGAAGCTGTGCTGGGGGCCCCCTGGGTTAGGGGTAGGGACAAAAGGCCCTGGGGGGTCTTACCCCGTCCGCTGGTGTCTTCTGGCCTCCGGTGCGATTTTTGGCATATTCATCGCGGGGGTTTTTTGTGGCAGTGGCCCCTCGGTTTCCGGGGCACGAAGGTGCTGTGGGGGTCCTTGGCAGTTCCACAAAAAAGCTCCCTGGCGATGAGCTCCCTTTAGTGCTGGGTGGTGGTGTTTTTAACCCCAGGTTTTACTGGTCGACTGCCTTTTGGGGACCCGATGTGGTCGGGCCAGCTGTTGTGGACACCGTGCAAACTCCGGAGTTTTTCCCTTTTATTCAGGGTGGGTTGTTGCGGGTCAATTTTGCTTGACTTCCCGTGGTCGGGTGGGATGTGGGCAGGTCCCCCAAGTCTTCAGAGTTTACCCCAGAGACGAGGGGTTAGAAACCCCGGACCCTGGTCCCCAGGCACATGGGGTGGGGGAAATTTTTTTCGAATGCCAGCAAGAAGGTGTCCAGGTCTCCACCTTTATCCAGCATGGAAAGTCCTCCGCCCTTAACTTTGGGACCTGGGTCTCAGGAGGCTCTTGACTGGCCGGGGTGGACTGGGCCTTGTAAGGGTTTGGTGGATTCGCTGGACCACTGCAAGCGATGATAGTTAAGCCACGCCAGGGAACGGAATCTAAGTAGCCCCCGGTATTCACCAGAGCCCGCCGCAAAGCGGGATGGACTTGCTGCGGCATGAGGCTACCAGGTCGTTACCCCTGATGTGACTTGCTTGCGGTGGCGGCCGGGGTACTGCGTGGTACAGAATCGTAATCCAAAGGCGTAGTCGGGGACAGGCAGCAGGTCAGGGCAGGCGGCAGAGGTTCGTGGTCAGAGACGGGCAGACGGTCAGGGAAGGCGGCAAACAGGCAAGGTCAGGAAACGTAGTGGAACAGACTGGTACACGGGTAATCAATACGGACACTAGACACTCTCTTAGCTCACTAAATGCACACCGACGATCCAGCAGCGAGTGCTGGGGGCGTAACCCTTATATAGGACCAGCGTCCGGCAAAGAGCCAATTAACGGGACACTGGCCCTTTATATCTGGACCAGCTGTCGCGCGCACGCGCTAAGGGATGAGCATGAGCGCGGCAGCCAGAACGGACGGGAGCGGCGTGCACAGGTGCGGGGCCAGGTAAGCGAGCCTGCGCAGGGACAGAGGGCACGGAGGTAGTCACGGGTGCCCGCGATGCCTGCGCCGGACCCCCGGCAGGCAGGGGAACGGCCGCAGGGGCAGCGGCACCCGCGGCCGCCGTGACAGTACCCTCCCCCCTTAGGTCTCCCCCTCTTTTTTTGAACCTAGCAAGGAGATCAGGTGACAGGTTGCCTTCAGGTTCCCACGAACGCTCCTCTGGCCTGAACCCCTTCCAGTCAATGAGAAAGAACCGCTTCCCCCTCACTGTCTTCTGCGCTAGCACCTCCTTGACCTCAAAGATGTTATCAGATTTGGCCACAGGAGAAGGCGAGACAGATACGGGAGAAGCGATTCAGCACACAGGCTTGAGGAGCGAGACATGGAAGGCGTTCGGGACACGCAGAGTGGGAGGCAAGCGGAGCTTGTAGGAGACCGGGTTAAGCTGACGAAGTACCACAAAAGGGCCCAAATATTTAGGGCCCAACTTGTAGCTGGGTACCTTGAACCGGATGTATTTGGCCGATAGCCAAACCCTATCACCTGGCTTAAATACAGGGGAAGGTCTCCGGTACCTATCGGCCTGAACTTTAGTACGAGTGGAAGCCCAAAGAAGAGCCTGACGAGTGACCTGCCAGAGTGACTTGATGTCCCATGCTTGGGCATCCACGGCACGAACGTGACACGAAACGGCTAGGGGGAGAGGCGGGCGGGGATGTAACCCAAACACAATAAAAAAGGGAGCGGCTTTAGCGGCCTCTGAGTCTAGGGAATTATATGAGAATTCCGCCCAGGAGAGAAGGTCAGACCAGTTATCCTGACGGGCAGACACAAAATGTCGCAGATAAGAGCCTAAGGGTCGACTTGGTCGACCCTCTCCACCTGCCCGTTGGTCTGAGGGTGGTATGCAGACGAGAAGTCCAGCTGTACCCGTAACTGAGCACAGAGAGCCTACCAGTATTTAGATACAATCTGGACTCCCCTATCCGAGATGTTGTGCAATGGGAGCCAGTGTAATCAAAAGATGTGGTGGAAGAAGAGCTGGGCTAGCTGGGGTGCTGAGGGTAACCCGGGCAGGGGCACAAAATGAGCCATTTTAGAAAATCTGTCAACCACCACCCAGATGACCGTGTTTCCGGATGAGGCCGGCAGGTCAGTAACAAAATCCATCGCAATATGGGACAAGGTCTCTCTGTCACCGGGAGAGGCTGAAGCTGACCCGCGGGTCTGAGGCGAGGAACTTTGTTACGGGCACAGGAGGTGCAGGCTAAAACAAAGTCCCTAACGTCCTGCGAGAGAGTGGGCCACCAATAGTATCTGGAGATTATTTGTACGGATTTGTGAATCCCAGGATGCCCAGCTGTTCGAGAAGAATGTCCCCATTTAAGGTTTCGAGGCCGTAAAGCAGGACAGACATAAGTCTTCCCCGGAGGTAACTGTTGAAGGCCCACGGGAGCTGCCGAAAGAAGCCGTTTCGGAGGGTTTAATGTGCTGCGGGGGCGGCTACAAGCCACCGTGAAAGGGGATCTAGAGAGAGCGTCCGCCCTGACATTTTTTTCGGCCGGTCGGAAGTGTAGGAGAAAAATTAAAACCGGCGAAGAAAAGCGGACCCACCTGGCTTGACGCGGATTCAATCGCTGAGCAGATTGTAGATATAGCAGATTCTTATGATCAGTTTAGATCTCGATTGGATGATGAGCCCCCTCCAGCAAGTGACGCCATTCTTCTAGGGCTAACTTTATGGCTAGAAGTTCCCAATCCCCGATTGTGTAATTACGTTCAGCCGGAGTGAAAGTTTTGGAGAAGAATCCACACGTTCGCAATCGCCCAGAGGAGGCCTTCTGAAGAAGAACGGCGCCGGCACTGACTGAGGAGGCGTCGACCTCTAAGACAAACGGGCGCTGAGGGTCCGGGCGAGAGAGAACAGGAGCGGAAGCAAATGCAGCTTTTAGACGTTTGAAGGCCTTTTGGGGCCTCGGGATGCCATGATTTGGGATCGGCACCCTTCTTGGTGAGGGCTACCATCGGAGCCACCAGAGAGGAGAAGTGTGGGATAAATTGCCTGTAATAATTGGCAAAGCCTAACAAGCGCAGGATGGCCTGAAGGCCCACCGGACGGGGCCACTGCAGGACTGCTGAGAGCTTGGCGGGGTCCATCTGAAGACCTTGATCCGACACGATGTACCCTAAGAAGGGCAGGGAGGTGCGCTCGAACAGGCACTTCTCCAGTTTGGGCATAAAGTTGGTGGTTCCGGAGGCGTCTGAGCACCTGGCGGAGTGGTGGGGGTTTGAGTCTGTAGGTCTGGAGAATAGATTAGAATATCAGCCAGATAAACTATGACGCAGACGTATAGAAGATCCCGTAAGATCTCATGAACGAAGTTTTGCAAGACAGCCGGAGCGTTACAGAGACCAAATGGCATGATGAGATATTTGAAGTGGCCATCACGGGTGTTAAAGGCTGTTTTCCACTCGTCCCCTTTCCGGATCAAATCAGGTTGTAAGCTCCCAAAGATCCAACTTAGAAAAAATTTTGCGCCACGTAGGCGGTCAAATAGCTCCGAGATCAAAGGCGGGGGGGTATCGATTCTTTACGGTTATTTTTTTTCAGGCCACGATAATCATACAGGGCGAGGGTTCCATCTTTCTTTTTTGACGAAAGAATCCGGCTCCCGCAGGCGGGGACGACTTGCGAAATAAAGCCTTTGCGAGATTTTCTTGAATATAGTCGGACATCGCCTTTGCTCAGGGACGGAGAGGGGTAAATTTCGCCTCGGGGAGGAGTAGTACCAGGTTGCAAATCGATAGGGCAATCGAAGGGCCGGTGCGGGCAGAGTTTCGGCTTGTCTTTCGGAAAAGAAAATCAGCAAAGTCCTGGTAAGGAGCAGGCAGACCTGGAAAGAGACTTCGTAGGCTTCGTAGAGGCAACCGGGGAAAGCAGGCCGAGTGCCAGAAGGCTTCGTGAGCGACATGCCGGGCCCCAACGAAGAATCTCGCCTTTGTTCCAGTCTAGGGTCGGAGCATGCTCTTGTAACCAGGGAAGGCCCAGAAGGATCTCAGAAGTACGAGTACGAGGAGTTTCACTGTTTCCTGGTGTAACGCCCTAATCTACAAGGTGAGGGGCGTAGTGCAGAAGCGAATGTCATCCTTGAGGCATTCGCCATTGACAGAGGAGACAAACATGGGTTTCTGCAGGGGGGTGACTGGAAGCCGGTACTGGGACACCAGTGTGTGGCTGATAAAGTTACCGGCGGACCCCGAGTCCAGGAAGGCGGTGGCCTGAAAGGTGTTGTCCGGCGAAATTCCACATAGAACAGGAATGGTAAGACGGGGAGAGGCCGCACTGACACCTAGGGTTGCCTCTCCTACGAGCCTTAGGTGCGGGAGTTTCCCGGGCACACCGGACAGTCCCCAATGAAGTGGGCCGAAAAACCGCCCCCAGTAAGAAACTAACTGCCGCAGACGTCGCTGTGAGCATTCCTCCTGGGTCAAATGAGCCCTTTCAACCTGCATGGGTTCGTCCTCCCTGAACCCTTGGCGGAGGAAGTGGAGGGGCGTTTTTAAAAACAGGAGCTAAGCGAGGTAGCCGGTGTGGACGAGTAGCTCCGTTGGAGGGGAGCTCTTGTTGCCTTTCAGCAAAGCGAATATGATCCGGGTGGCCAACCGAATCAATTCGTCCAGTGAGGAAGGCAGATCCCGACCCGCGAGCTCATCTTTAATACGTCCCGAGAGGCCTTGCCAGAAGGTTGCCACCAAAGCCTCATTTTTCCAGTCCAAGTCCGAGGCTAGGGTGCGGAACTGCACAGAGTACTGTCCCACAGTGCAGTCACCCTGACGGAGACGAAGCAGGGCTGCAGAAGCAGAGGAGGTGCGACCAGGTTCCTCAAAGACAGTTCGGAACCCCTGGAGGAAGGCTTGCAGATTAGCCGTCAGCGGATCTCCTCGGTCCCAGGCCAGAGCTTCGCCCGTTAAGAGGCTATTTATGAAGGTCACTTTAGCCCGCTCAGTAGGAAATTGATGTGCCAGCATCTCGATGTGGATGGAGCATTGACTGATGAAGCCTCTGCACTTTTTGGGGTCTCCATCATAGCGAGAAGGGAGCGGTAGATGCCGAGCCGGTCCCGGTCCAGAAGCCGGTAGAGCCGAGGCTGCCGGAGCAACTGGTGCAGGCGCGACGGCAGTAGCCGCTGGTGGAGGTCGGCGGGTGGCAAGGTTCTGCATCATGGCCGCGAGTGGTCGATACGCTGGCTCTGCTGGGCGAGGCCCTCGTAATGTCAGGAGATGGGCAGAGGGTACCCTGGGAATTCCCGGGCCCCAATTACTGTAAGGGTTCAGTGGATTTGCTGGGCCACTGCAAGCGATTTATAGTTAAGCCACGCCCGGAACGGAATCTAAGTAGCCCCGGTATTCACCAGAGCCCGCCGCAAAGCGGAATGGACTTGCTGCGGCGTGAGGCTACCCGGTCATTACCCCTGACTGACTTGTTTTCGGTGGCGGCCGGGGTACTGCGTTTGGGATAGAATCGTAATCCAAAGGCGTAGTCGGGGACAGGCAGCAGGTCAGGGCAGGCGGCAGAGGTTCGTGGTCAGAGATGGGCAGACGGTCAGGGCAGGCGGCAAACAGGCAAGGTCAGGAAACGTAGCGGAACGGACTGGTACACGGGGAATCAATACGGGACACTAGACACTCTCTTAGCTTTACTAAACGCCACCAACGATTTTGGCAGCGAGTGCTGGGGGAGTAACCCTTATATAGGACCAGCGTCCGGCAATGGGCCAATTAACGGGACACTGGTCCTTTAAATCTGGACCAGCTGTCGCGTGCGCGCGCTAAGGGACGAGCACGAGCGCGGCAGCCGGAACGGACGGGAGCGGCGTTCACAGGAGCGGGGCCAGGTAAGCGAGCCGGCGCAGGGACAGAGGGCACGGAGGTAGTCGCGGGTGCCCGTGATGCCCGCTCCGGACCCCCGGCAGGCAGGGGAACGGCCGCAGGGGCAGCGGCACCCGCGGCCACCGTGACAGGCCTTTTTCAGCTGAAGCACCTGTAATTGTAGTCACGCTCACGCTTACGGTCCTCCGCCTGCTCCCGACATTCGGCAGCTGCCGCCTCTATCCGCTCGTGACGTTCTGCAGCTTCCGCCTCTATCCGCTCGCGACGTTCTGCAGCTGCTAGGAGGGCCTTGTAGGCGTCGAGGTCTCCAGCCTCAAGCTTAGCCAGGGCAGCATGCAGGAGAATAGCTGAAGGTGAGCTGCCCACTGCGCCATTGACCACCTGTGACTGGCTCCTTGAGGAGCCCGAGCTGAACTCCTCTTCGCCTTCATAGTTCATAGCCTGGTCTGAGCCGAGCTCCTCCTGGCTAACTTCACCGACTGTTTCCTCCGGGCCTATAGCGTTGCCCTTATCACGACCAGCCATCCTTGCAACACTGGGTTACTTGAGACAAAAACTGCAACCGGAATGCACCCAAAACCTTGAATTTGCACTCTGACATGTCTAGTGCTGAGTTAATCTTAAGACCCCAGCAGCAAAAACCACTGCTGGTAGTCCTTATTGTTTGGGTGTACGGAACCCGCACTCACACACACTATTGTCTTGATCCCACCGCTCTGCCACCAATCTGTCAGGAAAAAGCCCGCCCCGCCGGGACACTCGAGGGTCGACGGCCTGATTGGGGTGTATCGTGACGTTGCGTTGCCCCCTAGGGGTGCACAAGGTCAGCCAGATACTGTTCCACTGCAAACCCCTGTCCACACGGCACAGGGAGAACCAGGGAGGACGAGAGAACACTCTCCTTGTCCAGAATCCTGAACGGCTGCCACCAGTTTCTAGTTTAGTTATAAGACCGGTCCTTTACCGACTTATAACAAGGCCCGAAACCCGCCTTGGGGTAGCTATATACTATAGACCGAGTACTAGGCTTGTGAGACAGACTAACTCGGATTAAAGTATAAAGATTTAATTAGCATTGGAGGGCACACTAGACAAATATATACAAAAGTATAATAATATACATTTGAGAGTCAGAGGTGCAAATATAAGTATGGGTTACAGACAAAGGCAGTAAAATGTGTCCAGTTACCTTTTGGTTTGCGGCCCACATGAGGGGGCTTATGTGGCCTGGCTTCTGTGTGTGGATGCTCCTGGAAATGCTCTTAGGTACCCCCCCGCCTGGATCAACCCCCCCCCGCCTGGGATGGTCTATGAACTCCTCCCACTCTGGTCATGCAGTTTCTGACAGAAACACAAAAATGGACCATAATGCATTGGCACAGAACCGAGCCGGTGGCATCATCAGAACCGGCTGGACCTACACTACGCCCAGATATCAGACACCCCTATCCTATGGACCCCCTAATTCCAGTTCTGGATTTCTCGGCCCCCCTGCCTCATGCAAGCATGGGAGTGGTGGCTATGTGTGCGGGGAGTTCCATATTTTAAGATATGAAATTGCCATTGACCAATTATGAACGGATCGCCTATAAATCTATGTGAAATATCAGAGCCGTGGCGGCTAGGTTGGATTAATTCAAGTCTTTGTTCTTGGGGTAGGAGAGGGCACATGTGTTCAGTGCTAATTAATGGAAATGAGGGTTCTTTTGAGGTGTCCACATCTCCTGCTGTGTTAACTTCCTATAGAAGAGCATTTACAATGGGTCTTGGCTGTGCTGATTAACGTGTAAATTGAGCTTTCCTGGGGGCTGGGGGCCATCTGTGAGATCTGACTAGATACGAAATTGGAGATGAAGTAATTTTTTTGAGTAAATTTTCCTCACAGTAACCTATGGCCAAAAAAGTTAATTTTAGACCTAAACAGGTTCATACATGTGGCCATTTATTCTTTGGTGTCAAAATGACCACAGCTTTAATTCTTGTATTGTAGCACAACAATTACAGAAGGAGTCAGGAGAAGTGCTAGTCCATTTCACACAATGACTTTACCTGACTCCTTCTGTAATTCCCCAGCTGTCGGACATACAGCAGGATCCCCAGCTGTCGGACATACAGCACCCATTCAGACAGCAATAAAGGCTGGCCACTTTTAAAGCTCAGCCTATTCACTACCATTTGGTCGAATAGCCTTTATTAGTTAAAGTTAGTCCACCATAACTTGGCCTGCAACTTGCACCTGACTTTTTAACCACCCCTTAAATTGTCTCAACCCCCACCAAACCAACCCTAATTCTCAAAGATGCAAAACAGCTATTAGCAATTCGTATTTTCTATGGAAAGCCACCTATACAAATCACGTTCCAGCTTCTAAAAAGAAATTCAATGAGCAAGTGGCAGGTAAGTAAAATTATACAGCCCGACTATACTAGACTGTGGCTGATGAAACATTAGCTCAAGTGAGACAGCTTTAGCTATCTCCCTATTAAGGGATAACAATTAAATACTGTTTAATAATAGGATAATCATAATTTGGGGCGCATGTATGGTAACTCTGTAACACTCCTAAAACAATGACTAATCATTATAGCATATCCATTTCTATTTTCCCAACTAAGGAAACTCATGCATCTAATGAATGGATCGGTATCAATTATGCCATTCCATGCATTGCCCTCTGTATCGTGTTCTGGTGATGGAACACTGGATATCTCTGTCTTTAAAAAAAAATAATATTGTGAGCTTAGCCCACAGACAAAGATGTTCCCCTGACCACCAGGCAGCAATGCATCTAAATCTACGTACTACCAACAAGAAAGATATAAAAGGCATAGATGAACCAAGAAGATAATAACTTTAGTTTCTCCAGACTGCGACTATGAACTACTTAGTGCTTTATGTTGTAAACCGCACTTAACACTAGGGGGCCATACCAATGATGGTAACCCCTACTTCTTCCGTCACACTAGATAGTCTTATTTAAGATGGTCACTGGCCACATTTTAGATAATTTCAAGGACTCATAACTCATATTTTAACAGGTTAAATGCAAATCAGGTCAAAATTTTAAAACAAACAAATTATGAATATCTATATAATACTCTTCAATATCTAAAATTAAAACATAGCAAATTGCAGTTGGGTAGTATAAAACAAAGTGGGTACTCAAACTTTAACTCTAAAAGACTTCCCCTAAAAAACTGCTCATTGCAACAAAGGTATATGGGCTAAACTAGGTTCCATCACCATGCAGACATTAAAGGGATTTTATCGTTTCATCATTTGGCAGCTGTTTATACTGGTTGCCAAGCAGAGCTTATGAAATGAAGGGGCGTGTTTCTCCTCCCAGCAGGGGGTATCTTCTCTCTGCAGACATGCCCCAAAGTGTGCACCTTAGAATTCATTCTGTTTGAGCGGGGGGGGGGGGGTGGGAGGGGAGAGATTCTCAGCCATCGGAGACTAAGGAACCATTGGAAGTTAAAAGCTAAGTGCAACTCGATAGTGTATATCAAAATTTCTCACTCTCTCTACATACTTTGTAACTAGAATGGGCATTTGACATTCAGGACTCAGGAAAGATGGGTGATTTTTTTTTTCTCTGTCTCTCTCTCTTTCATACACAGTGATATATCCTGCAGATTATTACACCTCTGACCTCTACAGATCTGCAGAACAAACTATACATTTTATCTGTTTTGTTTACAGGGGACGTACAAATACTTTTCTCGCAGGATCACTGATCGCGTCAGTGCAAAGCAGCAAACCCCCCCCGCACATGTTGACTGATTGCTGTCAGTAACGAACGCAGAAAACCCCACACCCCGATGTTTCTGTCATAAACGAACGCAGCAAACCCCACCGCACAGTGACTGATTGTGTCATAAAACAACCAAAAACTCTTTCTTTTCCCTCTCTCCCCTCTTTACTCCTCTCCTTCTTTTCCCGTTCACACATTATGCGCACTCCCGTACACAGCTACTCAGTCTAGGCTCGATCTGCCTATACCGCCCAAGAACATATACCTGCAACCCTGCCTATTCCCCGCCTATAAACATATCCCTGCCTATAACCGCCTAACCTGCCTATAGAGACAATACCGCCTATACCCCCTATACCCGCCTAAGAGACATACAGTGATACCCTGCCCATACCTGCCTATGGAGACATATACCTGCCTATACCTGCCTATAGAGACATATATATATGTTTGGGGTTTTCTTTGAGGTAGGGTTAGGGTAAAGGGTGGAGTTTTAGTTAAAAAATGGCTGGAGCTAAGGTAAGCAGGGCCGGACTGGGAATAAAAATCAGCCCTGGCACTAAGCCCCCAGCAGCCCACATACAATATCCGCTTACAAAATGCCCCTTGTTCTCGCACCTCGCCACTTTCTAAAATAAACTACACTATAAAGCTGCTTTCACACAGAGCATTTTTGGTGCGTTTTTGTGCAGAAAGGCAGAGCCGTTAATGCTGTAAATTTCTGCACAAAAAAAAAAGCACCAAAAACAGCTCCATGTGAAAGCAGCCTAAACACAAGCAAGAAAGAGAAAGTGGTGCAGAGAAACCCCTCATCACAGAGTCAGGTGTGTACTTGCTTTACAATCCGGGACAAGCCCACACTGACACTACATAAGCACCAGCATAACCTACAACCCCACCAATCACATCACCAGTAGTCAGGTCACCATCACATGAATACAGCACTGATTCAACACAGAAGTAAAATTACCCCTGACAGCAGGGACTCACAGGAGACGTCATCGCTGATGGGAGTTGTTCTCTTCTCCTTTTCTTCTCCTTCTGGCCCAAACCTACATGACGTCTTCCCTGATGAGTTGTTCCCTTCCATTTTTTTCTCTGTCCGGTACAGCATGCAATGTCTTCTTCTCCCGGTCACTACTCGTCCCTGTAGAATTTACCACAAATACATCTTAGACTCCTCTCTCTTCCAGCATTTTCCTATCAATTCCCACCTCTGTACAAACTCCCCATCCAGAGAGACCCAAATAATAATAGTGCCCCTTCTGGTGCCCTACACAATAATTGTACCCCAAACAGCGTATGATAGACCCTATTAGGTCTACCCTATTAGGTAGGTAAACAGGGCCTTCCTCCATTAATTGGTAGGTAGACAGGGCCTAAACCTGTAATTAGCCAGGTAGCTAGGACAGCCCCTAGTAAATAGCCAGGTAAATAGGACAGCCCCCAGTAACTAGCCAGGTAGCTGGGGCTGCCCCCCGTAACGAGCCAGGAAGCTGGGGCTGCCCCCCGTAACTAGCCAGGTAGCTGGGGCTGCCCCCAGTAACTAGCCAGGTAGCTGGGGCTGCCCCCAGTAACTAGCCAGGTAGCTGGGGCTGCCCCCAGTAACTAGCCAGGTAGCTGGGGCTGCCCCCAGTAACTAGCCAGGTAGCTGGGGCTGCCCCCAGAAACTAGCCAGGTAGCTGGGGCTGCCCTCAGTAACTAGCCAGGTAGCTGGGGCTGCCCCCAGTAACTAGCCCGGTAGCTGGGGCTGCCCCCAGTAATTAGCCAGGTAGCTGGGGCCAGTAAGGAGGCAGGCGACAGGGCCAGTAAGGAGGCAGGCGACAGGGCCAGTAAGGAGGCAGGTGACAGGGCCAGTAAGGAGGCAGGTGACAGGGCCAGTAAGGAGGCAGGTGACAGGGCCAGTAAGGAGCTAGGTGACAGGGCCAGTAAGGAGCTAGGTGACAGGGCCAGTAAGGAGGCAGGTGACAGGGCCAGTAAGGAGGCAGGTGACAGGGCCAGTAAGGAGGCAGGCGACAGGGCCAGTAAGGAGGCAGGTGACAGGGCCAGTAAGGAGGCAGGCGACAGGGCCAGTAAGGAGGCAGGTGACAGGGCCAGTAAGGAGGCAGGTGACAGGGCCAGTAAGGAGCTAGGTGACAGGGCCAGTAAGGAGGCAGGTGACAGGGCCAGTAAGGAGCCAGGTGACAGGGCCAGTAAGGAGCCAGGTGACAGGGCCAGTAAGGAGCCAGGTGACAGGGCCAGTAAGGAGCCAGGTGACAGGGCCAGTAAGGAGCCAGGTGACAGGGCCAGTAAGGAGCTAGGTGACAGGGCCAGTAAGGAGCCAGGTGACAGGGCCAGTAAGGAGCCAGGGGACAGGGCCAGTCAGTTTAAAAAATAAAGAAAATTAACACTCGTGTGCAGGAGCCGGCTTCCTGGATTGGCAGAGGGGCGTTCAGCATGGGCTGCAGGACTGGGGAGGCGGAGCCAGTGAACATCTCTATTGTTCACTGTGAGCTAGCTGGCCTCCATGGTCCCTCTCTGCACCTCCGGCCCCGCCTCCTGAGCTGTCAGCACATCACCCAGACAGCACAAACGAGCTGCGGCCACTGCGGAGCGTCCGGCTCACTGCGGCCCTCAGTAGTGGCGCGGCGGCTGGTGGCCCCTCTGTAGTGGCCGCAGCCAGACGTGTTTATGTCACAACCGTGCAGTAAGCACTCCTGCTTACTGCGGCGGCCCTCAGTTGCGGCACGGCGGCCTGCGGACCCTCTGTAGTGGCCGCAGCCCGCCTCTGTAAGTTGTTTTTCACTTGCTGGGGACTGCGGAGCATCCCGGCTCACTGCAGCGGCCCTCAGCTGTGGCCGCGGCCGGCAGCCGACATCAAATGCATGCTGGTGCTGCTATGTCCTGCTTCGGACATAGCAGCACCATAGCAAACACGCATAGCACTGCCTTAGCAGTCCGTCGCAGCGCCTGCTTCACTCCGCGGCGGCACTGCTATAAGGGGAGCAGTGCCGGAAGATTACGTTCAGGCGGCCCATGTATGTCCCGGTTGCGTGGCCCGCCGGGCATTCGCCCGGTCGGGCAGGTTCTCAGTCCGGGCCTGAAGGTAAGGAATGGGGTTAGGGTTAGAATTACAGTTTGGTTCAGGATTGTAAGTAGAGTTAGGCTTTGCATAGGATAAGTTTTAGTTAAAATTGGGGTTGGAATTAGGTTTACAATTACAGTTTAGTTTAGAATCAGAATTAGGGTTTTCGAGAAATTTAATGTTACCAGCATTTAGCTGCTGTAGGAACTTTCCAGAGGCCAGAACGCACCAGAAATTTACTCCCACAGACTTTCTTAAGATTTGGGTTTTAAATGTCCTGAGTACCAAATATTTTGAGAAGTTTGGCTAAATTGCTCTCAGACTAAACTTTGACCTACTGCTGACAAGTGAGCTACAGAAAACAGGATACCAGTGACCAGTGTGAAACCTGAATGATTTCCAGCTTTTTTATCGAAAGGAATAATACACAACACCATAAATCTAAAAGAAAAAATGAGTTTCTAATAAAAACCTGTTTTAAATAAATGTGTCATTCTTAAAATTTAAGAACTCATAGTTCATATTAAAATAGAAGCTTCTTTGAACATTTCAGAATAAGGTGTTAGTTCTGATTCTGAATCTGTATTCTCTATACTGTTTCCAAATCTAGTTAATCAACGGCTACATGGTAAATGAAACTTGCTCTCCATCATTTATTCAGGGAGATAAATGGCTAGTGGTAGAAGTAGTATAAAACATATAAACACAAATTATTTTTGCATTGATGGGTTTTAGGAAAGAGAATGTTTCTGTCTTTTTTGTTTATACAGTTCATCATCATAAGTCAATGGAACCTTCACCAAAGGTTAATAAATAGGGACTATCACAGTTCTGGGTAAATTGTACAACATCAATCTTTATAAAAAATATCAATGTGTAGTGCATTTGCTTCAACATAATTTATGGTGTAACATGTGTGGGAACTACCAATTTTCTCTGTAAACAATGAAAAAGATTAATTAGTTGATGACTTATTAGATGACATAAGGGAAAAATAGTGAAATTTATGAATTACTGAAAAGTACCATTTCCAATAAAATATTTTTTACAAAAAATGCTCTCACTACATGCAGATGTAAAACATTTGGTGCACTGTGCTCTTAACATAGCGTACTATAGCTCTGTTTGCTATTTACATAGCACAGCCATTCTAGTGCTCAGTATATGTTGTTGTTTGTCCTTTGGAATACAGGATAGGTAAAAGTTTAGACTGTCTCCTTAAGATAAGTGTCTTTTTATATACATACAGTATGCAGAGATTTACCCTTATTGTTATGTTGGAGAAGATAGATTGCTTCCATTTAACCAGTCACAAACTGTTACTCCAGCCACAGTAATGCCTCCTGACACCTAGCCTGATGGCTATGAGTATTTTGTTTCCCCAGTTGTACTTATCAAGCCTCTTTGCTAGAACCCCTTCTATCAACTAATACCTCATATTTGATATTTTTCCAGTATGTTATCATTTTTTTACCCTTAAACACTGGGGAGCTTAGGGTACAAGTATTTTGTGCAGGACACCCTTTAAGTGCTGGGCAGCCTGCTCATTGGAATATTATGGGTGTTGTTGGCTGTATCTCGGCATGGTGTTTCTGTGTGAATGGCGTTACCCTTTGTATCGCCTTATCTATGTGCAATTTCATCGGTATTGTTGCATTTGGCAGTCTCCCTATGTGTTATACTGTGGCTTTTTGCATGCTGGTGTGAACGAGTATCTAGAGAATTTGCTCATTAATATCCGGCACCTGCTATATCTTTCCCATGCAGCATATGGGCCAGAGAGACGCCTGCTGCTGGGACTCAGTATATCTTTCAGCCTCTGAGCAGTAATTGTAGCTTTGTAGTTTTTTAGAACCCCTTCTACATAGATGCCCTCCCCACCAAAAGGTAAATGTGGATCACCTTGTTTAAAGATTTGTATAAGTTAATTTGAACAGAATAAAGAGATATGCTCTTCACTGAGTCCTACAAGAAGTCCTATCCAAACAAAACAACTTGCTGAAGATTATTTATGAGACTTATTCTTCCTTTTTGAACAAAGATAACAGGGCAAGACTCAGTTCACTTAACACATAAATGATGCTTAAGCTCATTTGGCAATCCGGTAAAAGGACCTGAAGTCTGTATGGGGCTTTGTAAGTAGAAGTCTCAATTAAAGTATTGATGTTGTTCATGAATAGAGACCTGATAAAGCCCCACCCTAAATATACGACTCTCGGTGAATACACCTGCTGTTCGCTCATCAGGAAACACCCCGATCCGGCACAACGGCTTCAAGTGAGTATATTTTATTGGATACTAAATATGCAGCGGTACAAACATGTAATAGAGCGCATAGCTCTGATGAGCGAAGAGCAGGTGTATTCACCGAGAGTCGTATGTTAGACTGTGGAGTTGCAGTACGTCCGAGCCTGGCATTGTGAGCACGAACATGGGATTGTGAAATTACGGTGAGGCCAGAAGATCTGAAGGTGAGCCTTTATCTACACATGAACTGTGCTCTTTCCCACCCTGAATAAACAACACAGAAAAAATGTTTCCCCTGGAGCGAGAGCAAAAAACTTCTATGGTTTATGATACCAAAGTGGATGTAGTGATAGTCAAGTTGTCCAAGAAGACTGTACTACTCTCAGAAGGTAATTCTAACCTGAGAGACCCTATGGACAAGAAGGTTTATTGCACCTTGAGAAAGAGTTACTTGACTGCAACTGTTCAAGAGTAAATTTGGCTCAGTACAACACTATACAGCTTTATGCAAATGATGTAAATAATAAAAAAGCATGACAAGAGATGATATGTTGGTATCATTCAAGGTTGTAAAAAACAGCTTTGATCTTCTTCTCTTTTCTGCTGTGTCACTTCTCAAGTAAAGAAAATGGTGCCTCACACCTAGTTCTGGTAATGGGTGCTCCGTGGAAATGGCCAGAGGGCCTATGTCCAAGTAATAGAAAATCCACAGCACTCCTCTTTGTGCGAAGAAAAAAACTTTTATTCACATGCTAGATACATGTCAAGGTAGATATAGAATTCAACTCTCCATATCATACAATGCGGTAGTAGAGATAATGAAAATCCCATGGTCCGACGTTAGGCCTCTCTTAAGGACCTAGAAAGTGGGAAGCAGGATCACTGATGTTGCACTGATGGGTGACAGATGCTTGCGTGGGAGACTGCTGGAATCGCTGCTTCTGATGCTATAACATAACTACAAGGTAAATCACAGACAAACAGGTTGTCCTATATTCTTCCATTCTGAAATTAGTCAAGAAAGTGGTCCTCAATTATATACCCCTGTGTCCAGTTGATTCACCATGATGTCTTATCTCCAGTCTGGCAAGACACTGTCATTGAGGACAGTGGCCAGATAATTAGGGCTAATGAATGCAGCCATAAAGTAAATTCCATGGCCTTTTGCTCCTACAGTATAAGACCACTTCAGTGGAATTCCTTGCACTGTGGGACATGTCTCTCAAGGGGTTCGACAATCGATGTGTCCTGTTTCTATGAGTCCTGTGCAGCCTGGATAGGTTGAGGACTTCACCCAATAGGTGATCATTTGCTTCAGTCTAGTGAAGATATCTTAAAACAGATTCTACCCAACTAAACTGAGAAGCCAATCTGCTGATGTTAACAGTCAAAGGTTCTGGTCTTGTCTAAAACAACAATATTATAGGCACAGCCTAGAAGAACAAGCAAGGAGAAACAAGATCCTATCACCTACCTACTTGAACCTCACCTACAACCTAACCTTATCCACCTAATTTGGGCCTACCCACCAACTTACCTTGGCCCTAACAATCTCCAGTGGGTAGGTCCTCTATCGTCCCCCCCCCCCCCCCCTTGCCTAACCCTCTAGGAGACAGTCTAAGCTTTAGCCTGTACCTGCTCTCCCAGTCCTGGGAAGTTTGTACAAATGAGGTAATAGGTAAAGAGGCGCAGGAAAAGTGAGGATTCTAAGATATTTCTGTGTAAATTCTGCAGGAATGAGTGGTGTTAGTCATCATGGCGGTCTAGACTGGATGGAAAAGAAAAAGGAAAAATAATGACTCATGCAATGAAGATAACGACTCATCAGATAAAATGTTTCCTGTGAGTCCCTGCAGGTCAGGGGTTATTTTGCTTCTAGATTGGATCAGTGCTGTAGTCACTGTAAAGTGGTAGTGACCTGAGCTGGTGCCTGACCACTCTGTGGTCTCTAGATGGCAGTGTTGTGGGTAATATTGGCGCTTGTATAGTGGCAGTGTACACTTGTCCCTGATTGTAAAAGTGAGTGCACACCTGACCCTATGATTAGGGGGCATTACTTTTACTTTCTTGACTGTGTGTGAGGTGGATATTGTATGTGGGCTGGTGGCGGGTGATATGGATGGAGCTACTTAGCCATGTAGCTATCATATGTTAGACTGTGACAAATATGTGAGACAGACAGACATGTAAGTCGGATAGACAGATGTGTGAGTTAGATATGTGACTCACTTGGTATTGTGTACTACACAATACAGTTCTATTTTTCACACTGTATTATGTGGTAAAATGGATACTTTCATGTCCAAGAGGCTGGTAATATTTTCATGTACAATAGCTGTAGGGTGAGCCCCAAAGATCAACTCCACTGTGAGCCTCAGGCCCCACAGTCTGACACTGCCCCAAGCATTGCTTACCTAATACATATGGATCACAAGTAGAGAAGGCTGAATATTTTTGATCTGTTTTATTGTTTTTCAAAAGGTGCAGCATATGACAGTAAAACAACACACATGCATATAAAATTACAGACATCAATGACTAATGTCAGGCAAAGATGGATCTTAAGCAGGTCATAAACAAAGAATATAGTAAAACAACAAAACATTAAAATCCCAGGGTCAGTTACAACAAATAAAGGATGTCCCCTACAAGTTGGATTAAGCAGTTAAATATCAGTAACCAGTTAAAAAGCAAAGCAATCTGGCGGATGACATGACAGTGGTATTGTCCCTCTCTATGTTCAATCCAACCCCCTTTTCTTCATCCACAAACCAGCCCCAAGAAAGACACCACACCATTATTTTAAATTGAAGTCACTTTTATAAACAAAAGAAACGTCTTAACAAATCAGCAAATAAACACCTCCTATTATAATGCATGCTTCCAATGAACGAGGGACATCCTCAAAGCCCCAAACGATCAGTCCTTACAGATCCTGAGCACCCCAGAAATTTAGGGGGACATGTATAAAACTGTCTTGGTCTAAGACTTTTATTGTTGCCCATAGCAACCAATCAAAGCGCCCCTTTCATTTTTTCAGAAGACTATATGAAATGAAAGGGGCGCTCTGATTGATTGCTATGGGCAACAAGAAAAGTCTTAGTAAAGATTTCATACATGTGGCCCTTAGGGTTACCTGCAGCCGATGAGCACTGGCTCAGAGGCACCAATATATTAATTATCCATCACAGTCTAAACCAACCACTCATGGAGTCCAGTCCCCATCATGGGGCCATCAGTGCCACACACCATCCTGATTCTTCACCAACTTTAGGGACATCCCAACACCTAGCTACAGGTAGGAAACATTTTAAGTCACATACATGTCTGTTAAAGGGCATTTCTAACTTTTAATGTGTGTTTTTATGTTATGTCATATTGATAGGATATGGTAGAAATCTGTTATGGAAATCTAAAACTCCTCCCTAATACCCAATGTAACCTTAAACCAAAGAGCAGGCGGGGACTTTTTCCTTCATGTTGCCCCATGAAATGGCCCCCAGACTTCATGGCTTCCCTTAATAAGCTCTACCACATCTAGTCCTAAGGACACCCATCCCACTTAGAGCCCAACCCACTTACTCTGTCCAACCCATGTCATAAAGGGCCTCTCCCTTAAGTCTTCAGTCCAGCCCTACTGAAACTTTGTGGACACATACCTTCTCATGGATTTAGACTTCTTTAAAGGTAATGTGTCATCAAATAATGACTTATTGTTTAACTCACGTTTTTATTTTAAACACATTTTTAGGAGTTTTTGGTTATTTATTTTTTTTTAATTTTCCAGATCACTCACAATAGGATATGGTCACAGTTCATCCTCTACCTCTTCCTGCACCCTTGACTTCTTCCCATGTCACAGAGCATGTCTGGAAAACCCTCCTATAGAAGTCAATGGTACTGAGTCAGTCTTAAGACTCCTATGTGTATGAAGCTGCTTTAAAGTAGGAAAAAATGCTGTCCCCACAATCATTTATAGACGACTGAGTTAAGAAATCTACAATCAGAAAATAAAAACGGCTAAGAAGAAAAGATTATGGAGCAGGGTCTTTATTTAATAAGTAAAAAAAAAAAAAAAAAAATTGGCGACAGATCTCCTTTAAAAGGTCTGTCATTTGAAGCGGCTCCACCATACATGCACTATCACCTAGATATATCTCCTCCTGTTTATGAAGATACATTGTGATAAACCTGGCACCTTTGTTATCATATAGTCATTGATATGCTGTACATGTTTTTTTTTTTGGTCTGTAAATAAAAATAAAGTTTGAATTCTCTGGTTAAATATTTTTATACATTGATTTACAAAATGAATAAATCTGCAGACTTTAACATGGTCTTGCAACACTATCAAACTGATGTTCAGCTATGAGAATACTTTGCCTCTTAAATGCTGAACATCAAATTTCTTTTATCCTAGTGCACAACTTCCTATACGTTCTTTTTGATACTTAAGGACATAGGAAACCGAACAAATACTTACACAGATCTGCAAACTGAACTTGTTGTCATACGTTTCACTTTCATTGAAGGTGTGAAAAGTTCTATGCCATAATCTAGCTATACAAGATTTTAAGAGCAGAGAAAGATGAAATATAGGGCCACATGTACAATATGAACCTGTTTAGGTCTAAAACTCACTTTTTTGCCCATAGATTACTATGGGCAAAAGAGTGAGTTTTAGACCTAAACAGTTTCATACGTGTGGCCCATACAGTTTTTTACTATTTTGTCTCTTACTATATTGCATTTCCAAGTATAGATGACACTAAAATCTATTTTTGCTTCTATCTCAGCAAGCTTGCAACACACTGTCTCCTCAGTGGAGATGTAACTTGAAGCCCCGGAGACTCAATATAAAATTTGACTCCCAACAATTTATAATACTGATCATCTCAGGTGAAGGCTTGAATATTCCTAATGCAACATTTCCGACTGTTGTGATAATGCCTATTGGCAAAATGCTAGGCAAGTGTATTTTAATAGAATTTCTTATCCCTAGTTATTATTTTTTAACTTTTGTTTTCCAAAACGCTGATCTTAATTTTGTCAAATGTAACCACTTTATGTATACTCAGAATGTTCCTGTTGTCTTAATCAGTAAAGGATTTTAATTAAAGATGTAGTTTTTGGTTCACTGTTGTAACCATATATAAGAGAAGTTGCAAAAAAAGCAGCCATTCTGAAGGCCATGGAGAACTGTCTTTAGTCACCTGGTCGCCAGTCATGTAAACTAGTATACACGAACACTTCCTCTGTTACCGTCTAAAACAACATATGTATGTAACTGTCAAAGTCAGAAGTCTGTGCCTTCGATTTCAACACCATGATTGCACAAGCTAAATATGCTCCATACTCCTACAAAGAATTGAAAGACATACGTGCTATTCACATCATATTTCTGCCATCAGCGGACTATATAGGTTTGAATAGTCTTAAATGGTATTCAAACACATAGCACGATGGATTTATAGACTGTAATAGAAAAACTTAGTTCAAAACCGCAAACATTTAACTATGGTTGTCTTATTTACATTTTGCATACTTTTTTGTGGAGGATGAAACAGCTTAAACCACAATACTTTTTCATCCTTTTACAAAAATGCATACATGAGGTTTAGGCCGTGTTCACACGGCTTATTCCCGACGGATTTGTGAGCCGTATTGAGCTCACAAATCCGCCGTGAATAAGGCTCCCGGCCCCATAGACAATGCATTGTTTACGGCGCGTACGCGGCGTAAATAATGTGCATGTCACTTTCTCCCCCGCGGCGGATTCGCCGAGCGGGGAGGAGCGACGGATTCCACTGTTCTCTATGAGAGCAGTGGATTACCGTAATTGCTGCCGCGGATTGGCGCCGTACTGCAGTGCAAATCCGGCGCGCAGTACGGCACCAATCTGCGGCAAAATAAGCCGTGTGAACGAGGCTTTAAGTTTTTTGTTTACGTATCACATTTCATTGGAAACATATACAAACATAAAGCTTTATGTTTGTAAATGTTTAACAGATATGATTCTTACAAATAATATTAAAAGAAACGTTATTTAAATAAATTCTTCATTAAAAACAAAAGGCTAGAAAAAAGTGTACACTTTCTCTGCCAAAAATGAACAGGAAGGAATGTAGACAAATGTCCATACATTTAACGGGTTTGTTCAAAAACCAAAGATGGTGCAACATTTGCACACATTTTTTTTTGCTTTTAAAAATGTATCCGTTATACATTAAACAGTTATGAAAAACATGATGTGAATGGGGTCTTTTTTGACATTGAACATGTTCTCTGTTTGCTGGCAGTACTAACTTCGATTTCTATTAATTTCAGAGGACATACGTTAGAGACAATCTTTTCGAATTGTAAATTTACGCGTTTTTACATTAAATATTTCAAAGAGGTTTTCTTACCACACAGATTAGCTTTAACATGTTGGTATAGTGAATACTATACCCAAATACATTGCTGTTTTGATTCTGCTTTGTCCAGGAGATAAAAAAAGATTGTATCTACTGCTAGTGTACACAAGTTTCTCTTCTGTACCGACCACCTCTCTGCTCTTTCTCTTGTCTGATTATTCCATCTTGTTTACCTTAATTAATGACACGTTTAAACCCTTAGAGGTCTGTAGCTTTGTGCACTACAAATAATAGACCTTCAGCACTTATATCACTGTTACTGGCTCAGGTAGGAATAGCAGAGTTGAAATGTCTACCACTGCTATAGAACCACTCACAGCCTAACCATGAAATTGAGTCTGAAGCTGCCACTGGCTCTATAAAACAGCATGGTGCGAAAATGTCTAATGTTTTATTTGTACACCCTGAACATGTAGAACAGCTAGAAATTTGTCTTGAGTTCTCATTTATGTATAAAATCCAGTACCAGAGTCCCTCTGCCACTGAAAATATACACTTGTTTCTGTTCTGTTTTCAAAAACTAAGGTATGTAATCAAATCTAAAAATGTCAGTGCTTTCTAAATGCACAAATTTCAACATGTTTTGCTGCAGGCAACCGGAACACAATTGGTGAAATCACTTTTTTTTAAATTAAATGTCAGTATAGTTATAGTACACAACACACTGGATGCAGTTTTGTGAATTTAATTTGAAACTCTGTCAAATCTAAAACATTCTGATATGTTATGTGCCATTACAGAAAAAATATTTGGCAAGTGTAATAATATCCTTTCAAAGAGAAGGTGTTGGGGCATGTCTAATAAACTGTGCACATCCATTGTGCCTCATGTCAAGATAATTGAAATGTTATCAGCCACTCATTTCTAATGGCTTGGAACATTAAAAAGCTGGCTATTTTTGATACAAAGAAGGAGATGAGAATCAATACAACAACTGCTACTTCATTCTGCAGAAAGATTTTTCATTGAAAATCTATCACCACTACAGGTAGGAAACATTTTAAGTCACATACATGTCTGTTAAAGGGCATTTCTAACTTTTAATGTGTGTTTTTATCTTATGGCATATTGATACTAGTAGTATAGTAGTAGTAGATGGTAGAGATCTGTTATGGACTCTTGGCAATCCAGAGAAGGAAGGAATTAGGATCCCTTGAGAATACCTTCTATATAGAGTTTTACCCTACTTATTAGGCTATGTTCACACGGCATAATTTTGGCGCGCATATCGCCACGTATTTGCTCTCTAGTGCAGGCGAGATGCGCGCCGAAGTTATAGTAATCCATAGTTCTCATAGAGAACTATGGATTACGCCTCCTCTCCCGGCTCGGACAATACGACCGTATTGTATGCGAGTGGAGATAAGTGACATGTCAAGTATTTGCGGCGAAAACGCGCCGCGAGTAATGAATGTCAATGGGGCCGGCGGGCTGCTTGGCCCCCCGTGCTGCGGGAGTACGTGCGTATTACCAATAGCTCCCGATACACACGATGTACTGAGGCGCATACTGTACGCGCCGCAGTACATCATGTGAGCATCCCTTTAATCTCCAAGGTATTGCAGCATTTCTGATGTGTAACAAGCAAATGGATAGTCCAGCGTTGAACACTCTCACAAGTGTAAAAAGGTTCCAAAACTTTTATTAAAGGCGATTAAAAACAGGTCCAAAGCATGGAATCACAAAAGTCGCATCAAAGCCGACGCGTTTCGGTGCAGAAGCACCTTATTCATGGCATAGCAAAACACATTAATCATGCAGTTTAAATACCCTAATGCTGGGTCATGTGATCTCTCATGTGACAAAAAGAAGAAATGACGTAGCAAATAAAACATATACAAATATCGCTAAAAACATCAACAAATATAACAAATGCAGCAACAGTGACAACATGCTAAATAACTAGTAATGGCAGATTAAATCATACCGTCTATTAAGACCATTGGGAAACCTGGTGCCAAGCGTAAAAATCCACCAGGCCTCACGTGCAAGCAACTTCCTCCTGTGATCTCCACCTCTCCTGGGTCTACTAACCTGTTCTATACCCTGAAACGAGAAGTGAGTGACAGAGGTGGAGGGCAGCACCAGATGGATTAAAACAGGAACTCTTTATTCCATAAGGAGTACAAAATACAAAGTGCTGCTTGAGAAAGGCCACAGTGTAGTGGCTGAAACGTTGCATTCTGTACTCCTTATGGAATAAAGAGTTCCTGTTTTAATTCATCTGGTGCTGCCGTTCGCATTTTTCTATTCCTGGCTATCTTGTTGGTGTGTTCAAGGCTTACACAACCAGTGGACTGGCTGATGCACAGAACTTGGATATTTACCCGTTGTGGAGAATTGGTGCTGCTCTCATTTTCTGTTGGTTTTTCTTGACAGAGGTGGAGATCACAGGAGGAAGTTGCTTGCACGTGAGGCCTGGTGGATTTTTACGCTTGGCACCAGGTTTCCCAATGGTCGTAATAGACGGTATGATTTAATCTGCCATTACTAGTTATTTAGCATGTTCTCACTGTTGCTACATTTGTTATATTGGTTTTAAGCGATATTTGTATATGCTTTATTTGTTACGTCATTTGTTCTTTTGTCACATGAGAGATCACATGACACAGCATTAGGGTATTTAAACTGCATGATTAATGTGTTTTGCTATGCCATGAATAAGGTGCTTCTGCACCGAAACGCAAGGGGCGTTGCTAGGGTCCTAAAACATCCGGGGCTCGGGCCCTTTGTGTTTTTCTGGGTAGGGCTGGGTTCACACGACATTTTTCATGCCTCATTGTGAACTGTGGATGTTTTTTTACAAGAAAAACCTTGTGTTCCTGTCACAAATTTTCTGCACATCCCACACAGATCCCGTCCATCTCCTCAGCAGTCACTGTACAGTAAAAATCACCAATGACAAATTTACTTTTTCAGAACTTCTCACCTTCATATGACAATACCCCTAAACAGTCACCAAAACATACACCGATACATGGAGCAAATCTACCAGACAAGTGATTGTTACTAAAACCCTCCTACAAAACCAAGACCCAAAACTATTACTACATAAGGATCAAATAATCCTGCCAGACCCCACATGTGACTATCAGCTGTACACAGGCTCTGAAGACATATACCACTGCCATATAGTGACCATATAGTGGTAGTTACTAGCTGTATGTAGGCTCTGCAGACATATAAGTGATTACACTGCAGTTACATGTAGTAACTCACCGGAGACATCATTTCTGATCAGCGTCGTTCACTTTCCCTTCTCTTCTCCATCCGGTTCTCACCTTCATGCTGATTGCTCCCGGCCAATACTCGTCCCTGAGGATTTGGACACAAATATCTTAGAATCCTCACATTTCCAGCAACTCCTTAATTATAGGTATAGCAGTCCCCTCAGTTAGGTATATTGGGGCACTGAAGCAGTATATGGGGCCACAGGCAGGTATATGGGGCCACAGGCAGGTATATAGGGGCCACAGGCAGGTATATAGGGGCCACAGGCAGGTATATGGCCACAGGAGATATGGGGCCACAGGCAGTATATGGGGGGCACTGAGGCAGTATATGGGGGCACTGAGGCAGTATATCGGGCCACAGAGGTATATAGGGGCACTGAGGTAGAATATGGGGCCCACATGAAGGCACATATGGGGGCCAAGGCAGCATATGGGGCACAGGCAGGGTATATGGGGGCACAGGCAGGCATTATAGGGGCACAGGCAGCATATGGGGGCCACAGGCAGGTATAGGGGGGGCCACAGGCAGTATATAGGGGCAACGGGCAGTATATGGGGGCCACAGGCAGGACATATGGGGCCACAGGTAGTATATGGGGGCCACAGGCAGGGATATGGGGGCCACAGGCAGGGATTATAGGGGCACAGGCAGCATATAGGGGCCACAGGCAGGTATATGGGGGCCACAGGCAGTATATGGGGGCCACAGGCAGGCATTATAGGGGCACTGAGGCAGGTAAACGCTTTAAAAATAACAACAGTAATACTCACCTTAACTCCCCCGGCGAGCGCGCTCTGTCCTCTTCAGCCCGCGCTCCTCCGGCAGCTCCTCGGGCGCACGGCCTATGACGCGCTGTGCGCCCGAGGAGAGGCAGCGTCGCGATGACATCACGTCATCGCGACGCTGCCGGCTGAGGTGCACGGGGCCGCGGCGGGTCCTCAGCGCTGTGAGGACCCGGTGACCCCGCAGTGTCGGACCCAGAGCCGGTCCGACACTGTCTGCGGAGCAGGGCGTGCTCGCTCTCTGCTCCGCAGAAGCCCGCAGCTACATGTGCGTCCAGCGGACGCACAGGCAGCTGAAGGGCCAGTCGGTGCTCCAAGCCCACGGCAGCGGCCTGGAGCCCGGGAGACTCGGGGCACAGGGAGTTTTATTCGGGGCCCGAGCCCCGAATAAAACACCCTAGCGACGCCCCTGTGAAACGCGTCGGCCTTGATGCAACTTTTATGATTCCATGCTTTGGATCTGTTTTTAATCGCCTTTAATAACAGTTTTGGAACCTTTTTACAGTTGTGAGAGTGTTCAACGCTGGACTATCCATTTGCTTGTTACATGTTTTCGTTGGGTGATTTGCTTCTCATCAAATCCGGGCAGTGCTCATTTTCCTACCTTAATTGACCAGGTGAGCTGACTACCGTTTACTTTTTGCCAGTATAACATTTCTGATGTGTGTATG
Source organism: Phyllomedusa bahiana (assembly GCA_025379985.1). Taxonomy (NCBI): domain Eukaryota; kingdom Metazoa; phylum Chordata; class Amphibia; order Anura; family Hylidae; genus Phyllomedusa; species Phyllomedusa bahiana. Next base: position 27,585 of record JAODAL010024688.1, on the reverse strand, counting down.
GAAAGTCAGCAGAGACCCCAGCAAGTATTGTAGTCCATTCATTCTCGATCAATAGAAAACCCAGCAGTTGCTTTATTGCCAAGTAAGTGATGACAGATCTTAGTAATACATTTAGGGCCATTCCTAGGCTAAACTGCATTCAGGACGAAAGGAAGAAATCAGCCCTCCCCCTTTTAATATGTTGCACCATACATCATCATCAACCAGTGATTGCATGTACACAAAGCTATAGCACAAAGTTCTATGTTTAAAACTAATAAGTAGTCATACAATTACCAAAACGCACCACTACACAAAACCAGAAGCCCAAGGATAATATTACCAATAATCCCACTAATGCCAAATACCGCAACATCATGACCAAATATCACCACCACATAATGACTGAATAATACCGCCACATATCATCACTACATAGTGACTGAATAATATTGCCACACAATGACCACATATCTCCACCACAAAGTGACTGAATAATACAACCATACCATGACCACCTATCACCACCACATAGTGACTTAATAATACCACCACATATCACCAATACATAGTGACTGAATAATATTGAAACACCATGACCACATATCACCACCATATAGTGACTTAATAATACCACCACATATCATCACCACATTTTGACTGAATAATACCACTACACTATGACCTCATATCACCACCAAATAGTGACTGAATAATACTGAGACACCATGACCACATATGACCACCACAAACTGACTAAATAATACCAGCACACCATGACCACCTATCACCACCACATAGTGACTGAATAATATTACTCACCATGACCACATATCACTACAACATATTGTTTGAATAATATTACTGCATCATGACCACATATCACCACCACAAAGTGACTCAATAATACCAACTAAACCATAACCTCATATCACCACCAAATAGTGACTAAATAATACCGCCACGCCATGTCAACATCTCACCACCACATAGTGGAATGGGACAGAAGAGGCCCCCCTGGTCAGCGACGCCCTGGCCGATTACAACCCTCATCTACCCCTAGAAACGGCCTTGCTTACATTAGTGAAAAAAAAACTTTTTAAAGGAGACCATGTGTAATGTTTTTAGTACTCTACATTTCATATTTATATAGTGTGGGGACTAGCGGTCACAGAGGTCGGCACAAACGGGATGGTTGCAACCAAAAATATAGGGTTTTATTTGTGAAGCAAAACAAAACAGCAAAACAAACAGGCAGTCTTATGTCATAGGCTTACGTCAGCCGTTAAACATGCAACACAAAACATAATAGATATTTCCAGCATCAAAAAGGCACACATGTTATACTCCACCGTGTGGCAGGATAAGTCTCTGGAAAGCAGACCTCCTCGGTCTAGTTCAGTGGTCTGTAGCAGGCTCCTTCCTGCTCAGCACCGTCTGGAGAAATGACTCCTGATACCAATCAGTCCCAGGTTGACTCTCTCACCTGGTCTCTTCCTGCACAGGCTTTAAAGGCCTAGGGATACCGGAAAAGCCTGGACCAGAGGGGAGAACGGCCTCCCGCCCACGCTACAGCCATTCAGAAAAAGCAGCCCAATAAAGCTGCACAGCAGCTATGCTAAAATACACACGCCTACGTAACCTATGGTTACCTATCTCTACTGCTGCTTTTCCCCCACCAAGATCCGGTTCCTTGGTGGGCCCCACTAGTGCCGTTCTCTTGCTGCCATTCTGCTGCTGTGGAAAGACCGGGCTGTCCTACTGGATCGGCCTCCCTGACCTCCCTGGAACTTCCTTACCATTTGCAGCATAATACTAGGGACATACCTTCCATCCACTATCTTTCCTGCTGGTTGCTTACAATAGTTACTAAGTATAGTTGATAAAAAAATATATGTATTTATCAAGTTCAAATAAAGAGTAGAAGACAAAATAGATGAAAGGAAAGTTTTTCTTTAAAACTTTTTTTTACCCCTATTGATCCCATGAAAAAATAAACACCTGTACGGCATGAACCAATCCTCCCTAAAAATCCTGGTTCCATGTGGGCACAGCACTAAAGCAAACCAAAAAAAAAAAATCTATAAATTTCTACACATTTACATAAGCCTTAATGTTTTTTTTTTTTTTAATCCCCTCCTGACATTGGTAGTAAAGCTATGTTTTAAGTGGGAAGGTCTTCCCGCAAATAGTAGTACCCATACATCCTGGAGATTGTGTGGGTTCACAAGCACAGTCAGCATGAGTGGTGCATGGAACAAGCTGTATGTATTAGCTGTCTTCATGTGCTATCAGCTGGGACTGGAACTTACACCAGTTGCAGCTGATTAACCATGGTCAATTGCAACTGTGGCATCTGGGAAAAAGACAGAGGGCGCGGCACCCCACAATTGCACCCAGCGGCGAGATTATGGGGTGCCGCTGGCTTTCATGACAACCTGAAAGTCTAACAAAAGATCTGGGCTGTCTGTGACGTCCCCATGTACTTTGGACATGGCCGGGTATGGTGATTGACAGTTAAATACCAGTGATCTAAAGATCGCTGAGTCAAGTCCCCTATGGGGACAAGTAAATATAGTTGAAATTTAAAAAAGTGAAACACACACACACACACATACAAAACAAGTAAAACAGGAACATCACCTTTTTCCCATTACAAATGCCAGTCACCCCAAAATACATAAAAAATGTAAAATTACACATATTTGTTATAGCCGCGTGCATAATGACCTGCCCTATAAATCTGCTACATTATTTAACCCATAAAATGAATACTGTAAGAAAAGACAGATTTGTAATTTTTTTGTCCCTTAGCACATTGAATGCAATAAAAAGTGATCAAAAAGTCATACAAACGCCAACGTGGTACCAATGAAAATATCCCCAAAAAATAAAAAAAACTCATATGGCTCTGTATTTGGAGAGTGATGCATAAACATTTTTTTACACAATAAAATTAGTTTTTTTTTAAGTGCTACAACTAGAGATGGGCAAATCGATTCTAACGAACTGGAATTCGTTTAGCATTTCAGGAAAACTTTGATTCTGAACGAAGTCGAAGTTTGGGGTGATTCGCGGGAACAAAGCATGTTTTTTATTGATAAAATGGCTGCAAGCACATGGCGTTACATGGGGCAAAGAACTCTGGGAGGAAGAAAGGAGTACCCTAAATGACATGTGCAGAGATGAAGCCAATCAGAGACCGTCGGGATTCTGTGACGTCACCGCACTATATAAGTCGGAACACGACACTGACAGTTCACACTCCTCTCTCTTTGCCGTGTTGTAGCTGCTGCAGCTACAGTAGCTGGGATCTCACACAAAAGAAAGAACTTTTATACAGCGATTTTTGGGGATGTCGCAGATTTTCTCAGAGATTGCTTATCTTATGTTTTAATTTTGATTGTGTGAGGTATTGGAATCGAAGTCCAGTGTGCGTCCAATTCAGCTGCATATACATTTTAATGCTATCTGCTCAGTTCTGGAGCACATTGAATATTCAAGGGTTATCTAAGTCTGTTTTTGCTGTTGTATTCAGTTAAAGAAACAGTATTTTTACAATCCACATAGCTGTTAAATTTTGGCAGCTCATTTCTTTGGCGCAATTTATATCCAAGGGTTAATTCAGTGTGTTTCTGCTGTTGTAGTCAGTAAAGAAAACAATGTTTTTCAACGCCAAAGAAGAAATTTTTCCTGTACCATAATTCATATCCGAAGGTTAATTAAGCATTTTTCTGCTCTTGTAGTCAGCAAAATACATGTCGTTTTTAGGGATGAGTGATTATAATCGACAAAGTTGAAATCGGCACGGTTTTTAGGTTGATCGGAAATTTCCGATCACGCGATATTTTAGGTGAGAATCTGCACATAATCTATTACTATTGCGCCATTTTCGGCGCTACCTGTAATTTTGGCGGTCAGCAAATCAGCTTAGAGCATAGAGCAGGGTGAGCTGGGAGTTCAATCATCGATTGCAGGACCGTCAGGCCTGTCATCGCTGGGTCAGGGCCCTGTGAATCTCAGTAACGAACAGCGTCGCCAAGTTTTTTTCAGTGGTTAATGCAACCTTCATCCAGCAGTCTTACCTCCTCGTCCTCCCAGTCACGGCCACAAATGTCGTAATCAGCATCGTCAGCATCCATCCAACATGAATCGAAGGCAGCCCAAATGTCAACTCGTGTACCCACCACTGTAGATAATCCATTTTCTGAAGAACTCTTTGTTGACAAAATGCGGTTGGGGTCAGAAGGCATTTCAAAAGATCAAGAGGCCAAAGAGGATGATTTTGTCTGCTCTGATGCCCAATCGCTGATGCCATCAGAGGAGGAGAAGGAAGCTGGTCAATCGGCAAAAATCCCGGGCGGTCGGCAACGCCTAGCAGTGCCTGTTGCTTGTAGCCCGCAGCTCCAGGATGCAGAATGTCAGGGTGAGGAAGTCACCTGTGTTGATGATGATGATGATGACGACATTGCGGATCCAACGTGGTTTTTTCAGCAGAATTTGCTTGCGAGCGCTTCATCACTGGACAAGGAGGAAGACGATGGGGTAGTGTCAGACGGGTCCCGCCTCAAAAAGGGAGAGGGCGATCGCACAAGTCCGCTGAGATTATTCCACCAGCCACGATCAGCGGAAACACCGCTCCTCGCTTATCGCCGTCGAAAAGGTCCAGGACCTCTCAAGCCTGGGCCTTTTTCGAGCAAGCCTCTGATTCACCCAGCGATGTCATATGCCGCTTTTGCCGTAAACGCATCAGTAGAGGGAAGAATCCTTAGGTGTTTTAACCACTACCAACATGTTAGTCCAAAATGCGTAATGCAAAGAGTTGAAAAAGGAGGGAACACTTGGCCAAAAAAAAGGCCACACCGACGCCGGGCTTCCAACCACTGTCACACCCTCTGTCTCCGCCTCCTCCTCCCTCCGCCACCACCAAGCGTTCCTTCAGCTGCCCATGTCTTCTCAGAGTCATGATCAGGGATCAGCCTCCGCTTCAGCCTCCACCGTCGCCCGAGTACCATCAGCACCACTAGAGACCCATCCTACAACTTCTCCTTCAACCAGTTTGACGACCTGCACGCCGTATAGCAGCCAGTCTAGCATCCAGCCTTCTGTCTACCAGGTTTGAGAGCAGAAGAAACACTTTAACCCAAACCATCCCAAAGCCAAAAGCCTGAATGTCGGCATTGCCAGGCTTTTGGCCTTGGAAATGTTGCCTTTCCGTCTGACGGACACAGATGGGTTCCGCCGTGTCATGGCCCTTGCCTGCCCTCAATAACAGATGCCGAGCAGGTATCTCTTTTCCAGAAAAGCCATACCTGTCCTGGCCAGCCACGTGTCATCTAAAATTTCAAGCGCGTTGTCTGCATCTGTGTCCAGCAAAGTCCATCTGACCACCGACACATGGACTAGTAAGCACGGCCAAGGCCGCTATATCTCTGTGACAGCTCACTGGGTGAGCTGGGTGGATGTCTCTGGTGGTGACGGTGGCTCTCAGCTCGGCGCACACTCTTCAAAACCACAGGGATGGTGTAGGTTTCTTTCCCCCAAGGTCCTCTGGTGGCATCACGTGCCCAGAGAAACCAGGCCGTGTTGAAATTAATCTGTCTTGGAGACCGTCAACACACAGGTCAGGAGCTGTGGATGGCTCTTCGCAACGAGACCGAGTGCTGGCTGGGTGACAAGAACCTTGTGCCAGGCAAGGTGGTGTGCGATAACGGTCGAAATCTGCTGGCCGCCCTTAAGATCAGTAGGCTGGAGCACATCCTTTGCCTGGCACACGTCATGAACCTCGTCATCCAGAAATTTCTAAAGGGCTACCCGGGTCTGGACTGCTTGCTGAGGAGGGCTCGAGGTCTGAGCTCACACTTCCATCGTTCGCACCCTGCTTCGTACTGCCTGAATGCATTGCAGCATCAGCTCGGCCTCCCTGTCAACCGTCTCATTGTTGACGTGGCAACGCGCTGGAATTCCACCCTCCACATGCTCCAGCGATTGTGGCAGCAGCGCAATGCCATTACGCAGTGCATAGTGACACATGGCCTGACAAGCAGCGGTGCGGACCTCGGGGTGTTGAGCCACCGAGAGTGGAGGCAGGTGAAAGAGCTTTGCACCATCCTTGCCAGTTTTGAAGAAGCCACCAAAATGGTCAGTGCGGACAATGCCCTTGTCAGCATGAGCATTGTGGTGATCTTAGTTCTGGAACGATCGTTGGACACTCTGAAACATCAGGTCCCACCAGCGACGGAGGAGATGGACACAGATGCGGACACGGAGCCTTTCTCTCAGTCGAATCCAGAAGGCCCGACAGTTTCACAATTTTATTGGTCTTTATTAGGCAGTGGTTCGGGGTCCAGAGCTAGTGTTAGGCGGCACCTCAGATCTCAGGATACAGCATCTGAGGCAAGTCAGGGCTGTGTTGAAGCTGTGGTGGAGGAAGCGGAGGAGGAGGAGGTATTCCTGGACACCGACGTTACCGATGTCCCTGCCTTGGAAAGAGGTTGGCACAGAATTGAGGCGGAGGAGGATGATGAGGAAGATCAGTTTGCTAGTGCCCCTCGACCCAGAGGCTTGGGAAATCAAGGCTCCATCTCTCACATGAGTGCTTGGATGCTCCATTTCCTCCAACATGATCCTCACATTAAGGCCATCCAACTGAACAACAGTTACTGGGTGACCACGCTCCTCGATCCCCGGTATAAAGCAAAACTCAGCACTTTCCTTCCACCTACCCAAATAGAGAGTAAAATGCAGGAATTGGAGATCGTGCTGATTGATCTACTGGAGACATCTGTTGCGTCTGCCTCACGTTCTTCAAATGTCACGGTGGAACAACGTCAGCAACGTGACAGCAGTAGAGATCCAAGTAGCTGCGGCAGCAGCAGCAGGCATTGTGGCAGAAGCCAAATGGGGGACCTCTGGCAATCTTTATTTACCACTTCACCAACGCATGTAATGCAGCAAAATGGAAAAGAAGAAAAAAAATGGACCCGGCGCACGTGGAGGTAAAAACAGCCTGGTTAAAGGCTTTTCGTTTAAAAGTTTTTTATTCTTAAAAATGCCGCGGCATTACCGAGACAAAATTAAAAACATAGGAACTTAAAATAAACTTTACGCGTTTCGCGCGTGTACCCGCGCTTCATCAGAAGTAAAGAATAACAGACAACATAAAATATATATAAGCCGACATGTGTTACAATTGGTTGTTACTTTTTTACAGATAAGTGACGTAGAAACACCTTAAGTGGAGAGATCGGAAGATAATTGGGGGTGAAAGGTGTCAATCAAGAAGGAAGACGAGCAAGGAGAAGAGACGGAAGACCAGGAGTCATACAGAGAATCCCGTGCATATGTTGATGTTTAATATGTGTTGCGAAAATAAAAACTAAAATATGATTTAAATAGTGTATAGTGTATTACTGTAGATAAAGGGGACTATATTTAAGGTTGTGATGTAAATAAATCACTGCCAGGGATTTGAGTGGAGAGAAAATGGAAAAAGGAAGAACCGTGGATGAAAGAAAAAACATCCAATGGGACGCATGAGACATCAATAGATCTGGTTGAACCAGAGCCTGCTACAGAGATTAACTTAGAAGGTCAAAATACCCCCCTTTTTTTAGGGAGAAGCCAGAACAAAACTTCATCAACAAAACCACCAAGAATAAAAACAGGTTCAAAAAGAAAACACACACCAGAGGTTGTAGAGCTGGAACCTATAGGAAAAAAAGACTGCCCAACTCCCAGATAACTCTTTTCCTACCAAATAATACCGACCTTCAAAAATTAGGGATCTTCAATTTATCCCAATACCCCCTCAACAAATATGAAATACAAGTCTTAGCAAAAGGCCTATTATTTTGTCCGACTAACAACAGATTAAATTCCTTTGACTTATTCATCGATTTCCATCATTTGATTCGTAAATTGACTCTAGCTAGACATTTTGCAATAAATCCTGTAGTGATCAATCCAGATTCTAACACTATCTCTAAAATACAGGTAAAAGGGAAATCTAAATTCTATCCCATCAGATCTCAAGGACATCATTTAAAAACCTTTCTGGATATAGTCTCAGATGAATTACAAACTATTACCCCAGTCCAACAATCCTCAAATCTAAGTAACGAAGAATTGAAGGCTTTAAAAAATCTAAAGAAAAACCATCACATTGTCATCAGACCGGCTGACAAAGGCGGGGGCACCGTAATTTTGGACTATTCAGCTTACCAACTAGAAGCCAACAATATATTGATGGATACTTCCTATTACGAAGTCTGCCAATCCGACCCCTTCCCAGTACTACAGCGCAAACTCTCCATTTTTCTTAATGATGCCCACACCTTAGAAGTTATTGATAAAAAAGAAAAAAATTTCATTTACATTCCAGAACCCAGTTACCCATTTTTCTACTACCTCCCAAAAATCCAAAAACATCTCACTTCCCCCCCCGGGTCGCCCATAATTTCTGGTATCAATTCCTCCACTAGTCAACTTTCCCACTATTTGGACTTATACCTTCAACCTTTTGTTAAAAATTTGCCAAGTTATCTCAGGGACTCAGGACAACTCATCCAATATCTCTCCGATCTCCCTATCAATTCCAACTATACCCTCATCACAGCTGATGTACCCCTCACTATATTCCAACATTCAACACCAAATTGGAATCCAATGTGTCAAAAACATGCTAGACACAGACCCAAACCCTGACACCCCTGAAAAAAAAAATTCCTTATAAATGGCCTTGAATTAATACTAAAAAATAATTATTTCTACCATAATAGCGGCATCTATAGGCAGATAAGGGGCACCGCGATGGGCACCAGAGTTACCCCTTCTTATGCTAATATTTTTATGGGGGCATTTGAGAACGAATATATCTATGGACAACAATCCTTCTTTCAACATATATGTCTCTATAAGAGATTTATAGACGACCTCATTTTTGTCTGGACAGGACCCCCCGAACTCATTTCTTCATTCATCAACCATCTAAATAATAACACTAAAGGGATGTCTCTCATAGCAAGAATTAGTGCAAATTCTATAGAATTCTTGGATCTAAATATATCTATCAAACAAGGAAAATTTGTTACAACCACTCATTTCAAAACCGTAGACAGCAATTCATATATCCATTTCAAAAGTGCTCACAAATAACCTGGCTCTGAAAACATACCGTTTGGCCAGTTCAAAAGGATACGCAAAAACTGCACGGAGGACTCTGACTATATAAACCAAAGAGACGTTCTAACAAATAGATTCAGAGAGAAAAAATACCCTGAGAATCTTTTATTACATGCCCAACAAAAAGCCGACACCTTGACACAACAAGATTGCCTTGAAAAAAAGAATAAAAACAATATAGTAGATGACAGCTCAAAAATAAAATATGCCCTCATTACCCAATTTAACTCGTCAAGATCAATAATACAAAATACACTTGAACGGCATTGGTACATCCTTAAAAAAGACCCCTATCTAGGTCCACTGCTACTCATAAAACCGAGTATAATATACAGAAGGGCACCGAATATTAAAAACTTGGTTGCTCCAAGTCGGATCAAAGACCCCACAGAAACACCACAGAACGCCATATCCCAATCGGGTTTAAACCCTCCCGGGTCCCCCCCTTTGCCTATGCTGTAACTAGCATTACTACTCGATCTGATATTACTTCAAAAACCACCAAGGCAACATATCCTATTAAACATACACTCAATTGTAAAAGTTCGTTCGTTATATATGTTATAGAATGTAGTTGCCAACTTCAATATGTAGGTAGAACATCCAGACCCCTACATCTTCATTTAAACGGCCACAGAGCCTGTGGGAAAAGAGGTGATCTACTACATAGTGTTTCACGTCATTTTAATGAAGTTCATCAGAGAGACTTTTCCATTTTAAATATCACTCCAGTGGATTTCATCCCCCTTGAACTGCCGAACCGCCTACAGGCTCTCCAGAAGAAGGAGATGTTCTGGATTTATAGACTGCAGACTTTGTCCCCCAAAGGTCTCAACGATGCTACAGAGTTAATTTATTAATCCCGCTAAGACCATCTTTTAGGGTATCATTTGTGTATCTCGATACTTGCCTGTACTAAAAAACGCTTGAGAGGTTAATTTTTATTACCCTATTAGGATATATATATATTTTTTAGACTTATTCAGTATAAGTTTGATCAAGAGTACCAGAGCATACTGTCACTTTTGCATTATATTCGCGCTCTTGGTTCTACATTTAAGAGACTTGAACAACAAACTATTAAACATTATGTTGATTACCTTGGATTTATTATTTTTATGACTATTATGTATATTTATATTGTACTATGTAATCTGTTTTTGCAACATTTGGGTTGTTATATCTATCCACATTGGTGAAATAGTATCCTCTCACTTGATGCTACTCAAGCATCTCTAGTTATGGGACTTAGGGCTGCCCCCCTTTTCCGCTTTAATTTTCACTGAAACTCATAATTCTATACTTCCAGGGTTTACTTCGACCCCTCACCAGGTCTCCGGCTCATAGCCCATCTATTATATCAGTAAAAATCGGGATTATTCTAGGTATTAGCTTACAAGCATCTCTCTATGTTATTTTCCATAGAGGAATAGCTCTCTCGTTCATTGGCCAATTCATAACTCCCGGCACAAGGTAGGACCTATCAACTGTTCTCCATTTATCCCAGTACTGATTGGTCAGTTTATAGTAGCCGCCATCAGTATAACCAATCACAGGGCAATTCTATATAGACATACCATTGGCTCGTTCGAATTTACCTCTCTACCTTCAACCAATCAAAATCCTTTTTCTTGGATATGAATTTTTTTAGCGAGCTTATAATTTTTACTTTAGCGGCAATCCTTTTTAAATCATTTTCTCAACTCTCATTGGTTCACTCATATTTACCGCCTCCCTCCCATTGGATGTTTTTTCTTTCATCCACGGTTCTTCCTTTTTCCATTTTCTCTCCACTCAAATCCCTGGCAGTGATTTATTTACATCACAACCTTAAATATAGTCCCCTTTATCTACAGTAATACACTATACACTATTTAAATCATATTTTAGTTTTTATTTTCGCAACACATATTAAACACCAACATATGCACGGGATTCTCTGTATGACTCCTGGGTCTTCCCTCTCTTCTCCTTGCTCGTTTTTTCCGTCTTGATTGACACCTTTCACCCCCAATTAAACTTTCCCATCTCTCCACTTAAAAGGGGTTTTACGTCACTTATCTGTAAAAAAGTAACAACCAATTGTAACAATGTCGGCTTATATAAAATTTTATGTTGTCTGTTATTCTTACTTCTGATGAAGCGCGGGTACACGCGCGAAACGCGTAAAGTTTATTTAAGTTCCTATGTTTTTAATTTTGTCTCGGTAATGCCGCGGCATTTTTAAGAATAAAAAAACTTTTAAACGAAAAGCCTTTAACCAGGCTGTTTTTACTTATACCTCCACGTGCGCCAGGTCCATTTTTTTCCTTTTTTCCATTTTGTGGCAATCTCTCCCACCGGTCATCCGAGCGGAGCAACAGAGACCACCGGCTGCCGTAGTAAGGGCTATGGGGTACAAACTGCCCTGCAGGCGCTTATGAGTGTTGTGCCTCTAAAATAAGAGCGCAACACCAAAAGGTGAGAAGCTTTCTCTTTATGATCTAATACCCACCAGTTACAGTATAACGCTATTGTGCGCCCCCTCCTCTTTTTCCTTTTTCTTGTATACACGCATGTAATGCAGGGCACACATAGGACACACAGAGACCGGCTTAAGATCATGGTGCACGACTATCTACGTCTCAACACCGATGTTTTTGGATATGTTCCAGAGCCAATCGGCTTCTGGGTATCGAAAGAAAAGGTGTTGTCCTGCCCAACAGCCAGCGTTATATCTGAGCGGACCTTCAGCACAGCTACAGGAGTCATTACAGACAAAAGCATCCGGCTTTCCACAGATAATGTTGATCGTTTAACTTTCATCAAGATGAATCAGGCATGGATCTCTGATGATGTTGTGGCCCCAATTGCCGAGTTCACCAATTAGTTGCCGATCTACTTCACATTCCTCTTCAAACAGAAATGGTCCTCTTGAAAAGTTCTTTTTAAAATGATCATTTCTTACTGCAATTTTTATTCTCAGTTCCCAAAAGTTCATTTTGCTGGTTTTGCGGTGAAGAGACTGTAAAAGACACCAATTGTACAAGGTTTCATGAAAAAAACGTATTCCATTTACTCACTTCATCTTTAGAATTTTTCGCACTGTCAATGGTTTTGGGGTCATGGTGCTGTGAGATACAGCGATAATCATGGTCCTTTGGAATAGAAATGTGGCTTCTAATTGGCATTTCTCCCTCACAATTTTTAACAGTGGCTGAGAAGTCATTTTTATAATTTTTTGTGTCATGCTGCTGTGAAATACAGCTATACTACAGGTCCTATTATAAAAAATGTGGTTTCTAACAGACATTTGTTCTTCACAATTGTCAAGTGTGATGTTTTGAAATTTATGGGGCATGGTGCTGTTAAAAAAAGGAATAGGTAGGGCACTGTTAATGGACACATATTGCAAAATGACTTGTTTTTGCAAGATCTTTGACATAGCTAGCAATCCCTGTAGTGAGACAACCTGTTTAATACAATTAAAAAGAGAAACAAAGAGGTGGTGGGATTCCATCTTTTTTTAAAAATGTGTTTTCTAGAATTAAACTACTAAAAAACTTGCATGTACAAAATAGCTGATACAAATATTCCTCTGAATTGTACAAGGGAGGTACAGGAAGACTTGACCAGATGTAGGTTATTCAGAGGACATGGTGTATGGAGCACATTCGCCACCCCAAGAATAGAGATAATTTCCTCCAACACGTTGAGTAACAAGAGAAAAATAATGCCAAGAAAAAGGGCACCTGGGTGAAACAGGAGCGGCAATCACCAGCATTTCCAAGTGAAGATCAATTGGTCCGCACTCATACGGAGGGGCAAGCGCTCTCGTAGAGGCAGAAATTTCTTAATCGCTACCCAGGTCTTGACTGTACTGAGCAAGTTTGGAGGTCTTAGCTCACACTTCCGTTCCCGCACTCTGCTTCAGATCGACTGTTTTCGATACTGCGTCATAAGGGCATTTTTTGCCGTGTTAATGGATGACGGACGCCTGCCTGGGCTCTCAACGCACCCACTGTAAGTCTGGCCCTGCCAGCTGAACCTGCATTATCCATGTTTACAGCCTCACCCGCCTTGATCAGTAATTTCCTCCAAACCACTTGACAGTAGTATGCAGGATAATCAGACAGGCCACGATGACCTACTGGGGACACCTTTTTCATATGCTTCACAAACTAAAGTCACGGTGGAACAATATCACCAGAAGAATGGCAAGTAGATCTTGCAGCAGCAGTAAAGTTGTTTTTAATATAGTTTATTTCTTGTTGAGAAATTTTCTGCTGATTGTCCATAAGGGCACCTGTGTGAGTTTTTGGGCCATGCTGCGGTCCAGGACATGGATTGTCAATGTCCAGTTCAACTAAAAATGGTGGTTGAAAGACTCCTTTTTCCGGCACTTTTTAATCTGTGGGTCAGACAGGTTTAATGGTCATACTGCGGTCCAGGACAGGCATAGTCAATGTCCAGTTCATCTAAAATGGTGGTTGAAAGACTCCTTTTGCCGACACTGTTTAATCTGGGGGTCATGCAGGTTTGAGGGTCATGCTCTGGTACAGGACAGGTATAGTCAATGTCCAGTTCAACTAAAATGGTGGTTGAAAGATTCCTTTTTCCGGCACTTTCTAATCTGTGGGTCAGACAGGTTTAAGGGTCATGCTGCGTTCCAGGACAGGGATAGTAAATGTCCAGTTCAAGTAAAATGATGGTTCAAATAATACTGCCTTCTGGAACTTTTTAATTTGTGGGTCATGCAGGTTTAAGGGTCATGCTGTGGTACAAGACAGGGATAATGAATGGTCTGTGACTTTTTTTCTGTGGCTTTTATAACCTAAGTGTGTTGCCTAAGATGTAGCACGTATCTAGTTTGCTGTTGTGGATGTTAATTCCAGTTTCTCCAGCCCTGTTTGGGTGAAAGAATGAAGGTGTTGTCCCTCTCCCAAAGACTTTAATGGTCATCGGCGATAATCTGTTATCGACTATCAGAAATCGTCATGATAATTGCCGATATCGACTATCGAATCGATGACGATAGTTGACACAATCGCTCATCACTAGTCGTTTTAACACGCCACATAGCTGTTAATTTTTGCCATCTCATTTCTTTTGCACAATTCATATCCAAAGGTTAATTAAGTGTGTTTCTGCTGTTGTAGTCAGTAAAAGCAATGGTGTTTTTCAACGCCAAAGAAGAAATTTTTCCTGTACCATAATTCATATCCGAAGGTTAATTTAGTGTTTTTCTGCTCTTGTAGTCAGTAAAATAGACGTCGTTTTAACACGCCACATAGCTGTTAATTTTTGGCAGCACATTTCTATTGCACAATTTATATCCAAGGGTTAAGTAAGTATGTTTCTGCTGTTGTAGTCAGCAAAAGAAACAGTGTTTTTCAACGCCAAAGAAGAAATTTTTCCTGTACCATAGTTCATATCCGAAGGTTAATTAAGCGTTTTTCTGCTCTTGTAGTCAGTAAAATACACGTCGTTTTAAAACGCCACATAGCTGTTAATCTCTGGCAGCTAATTTCTTTTGCGAAATTTATATCCAAGGGTTAATTAAGTTTGTTTCTGCTGTTGTAGTCAGTAAAAGAAACAGTGTTTTTCAACGCCAAAGAAGAAATTTTTCCTGTACCATAATTCATATCTGAAGGTTTATTAAGCATTTTTCTGCTGTTGTAGTCAATAAAATACACGTCATTTTAACACGCCACATAGCTGTTAATTTTTGGCAGCTCATTTCTTTTGCGCAATTTATAACCAAGGGTTAATTTGTTTCTGCTGTTGTAGTCAGTAAAAGAAACCGTGTTTTTCAACGCCAAAGAAGAAATTTTTCCTGTAGAACATTTCATATCCGAATGTTAATTAAGCCTTTTTCTGCACTTGTAGTCAGTAAAATACACGTCGTTTTAACACGCCACATAGCTGTTAATTTTTGGCAGCTCATTTCTTTTGCGCAATTTATATCCAAGGGTTAATTAAGCGTGTTTCTGCTTTGTTAGTCAGTAAAATACACTGCGTTTTAAAACGCCACATACCAGTTAATTTTTGGCTGCTCATTTCTTTTGCGCAGTTTATATCCTAGGGTTACCCAAGCCTGTTAGTGGGTTCATTTGGAGTCAAAAACTGGGTGTGTATTTATCATATACAGATATCTTCATTAAACAGAAATTTGTCAATTTGTAAATTTTTGAACAAACAGTATGTCAGACAGAGAGGTGGCAGGCTCTTCACATGCTAGTGGCACAAAACATTCCTTAGAGACGGCACAGGTCGCAGCATAGTAAGGGGACGTCGCAGCAGGGTCACTCGATGAGGCCAGAACTGCCGGTGTCATCTAGCGGCCGTGTGTTGACCAGCAACCCAAGGGTTCTTGATTGGTTGACTAGGTCATCAACTTTATCCCAGATGACATCTGACAACCCAGCCAGAGATCGGTGGAACATCAGACACAACCCTCAGTTGGCATGGCCCGGGAGCGGGTCAGCGGCCCTCACCTGTCCTCAACCCGCTTCTGTCCCATCCATTTCCCTCAGCCAGAGATCTACTATGTGGTCTGGGCTCAGCACCACTATACAGTGAAGATGAACAAATTGAGGAGGACAGTCAACAGCTACTTTGCAGCAAGGGAAATGGGGCCAATATCCCCTGCTTCTTGCAGTAGGCGGCAAAGTATAGATGTGGAGAGTGGCATGGAGGTCTCAGTTGTGAGGGTGTCAGCCATACCACAGACCATTGAGGAGGACAGAGTGAAGATCAAACAATATTCGCATGATGTTTGTAGCCGATACGACTTGGGTGGGGTGAAGCAAGGGCTTCATCATCGGTCTGGAGAGAGGGCGTCAGTTGCGCTCATGCAGCGGCGCAGCCAGCAAGGTGGTAGTGTTGGCCGTGAGTCAGCGGGTAGCAGCAGGCGACTAAGGTCAGGAGCCAAGTGGCAATGGGGGTAGAAAACCTTCTTCGCAGGTCCAAGAAATTAGTGGCACAGGTGCTCAGCGAGGCAGCGGTGGTAGTAAAATAAGCTACTCGCCGGTGTGGCAGTTCTTTGCTAAGACACCGGAGGAGCTGAATATGGGTATATGTAGAATCTGTGGGCATAAAGTGAAATCGTGGCCAGGGAGCTAACGTTGGAACCACGGCCCTGCGTCAACACATGCAGCGTCACCATCCGGTGGCCTGGGAGAAACGTGGCTCAGATGTGGTGGTCCATCCTGCCGCAGCAGCAGCAGCAGCGCCCGGTGGCACGCATGCCATTGCAGCCAATCATGGCACCACCTCAGCAGAAGGGAGCTGTTTCTCTTTGCCATCATCTCCCGGTCCAGACGCTCCTGCTCCTAGCTACTCATGGCGACAGCAGTCGTTCAACGAGGCGATTGCAAAGAGACAACAGTAAGCGTCCAACCATCCTAAAGTGCAGAAGCCAAGTTGTTGGTACTGCAGTCCCTCCCTTTCCAAATGGTGGACTCTGCACCTTTCAGAGAATGTATGGCCTTTGCCAAGCCGAGGTGGAGCGTTCCAAACCATAATTTATTTTCCAAAAAGGCAGTACCAGCCTTTCACAGATGTCACACAGGGGAGGAACTGCAAGAAATCGATATGTGACTTTCTCCGTGCCAACTGCAAATCGGAACTATAGTGACGGACAATGGGAGGTACATGGTGTCCGTGCTGCACCGAGGAGGGATGGTCCATGCACCATGCATGGCGCACATATTCAATCTGGTTGAAAAAAGGGTTTCCCTTTAAGTCTTCCACCGATCTTCAGAAGATTCTGAAAAAATGGGCCAGGAAACTGTGCATGCACTTCATCCTTTCCCTACAAAGCCAGGCAACCCCCCTCAAGTTGCAGCGGCCCAGGACGGCTTCCCCCAACACACGCTGATTATGCGATTTTTCCACCCGTTGGAATTCCACCCTGCACATGTTGGAGACTGTATGAACAGAGAAAGACCGTTAACGTTTTTTTGGGATGATCTCACATGTGTCATTGTGCCACTTTGTGGGCTTTCTGATGTTGCTGCCACCTCCCAGATTTGCATTGTGCACTCTGTGGCCAACTCATGCTGTGCAAGTAAACGCTGTCTCACTGGAAAACCTGGGGCTTCCTAATGCTGTTTTCACCCTCACCACTCTATGACGTAGCCACTCGGTTTGGTTTTCCCTTCTTTCACCTCTCAGAAAGAATAGGAAAGTATAAGGATTGTCTCCCAAAAAGCAGGAGTGGTTACAGACACAAAAGACATTGGCAAATATCCCAATTTTACTGGTCATCTCTGTTTCAAATTCAACTCTGTTTGTTTTTGGCCCTTAGAAATTTATTGATGGATTTATAAACCATAAAAACCCTAATTTATTTTCCAAAAAGGCCCGAGTACCCAGCCCTTCACAAATTATGTAGAACAAAAGGTGGGCCAGTTCATTGAGTTATCGGTTGGTTCCAAGGTGCACGGCAGAGCGGACGTATGGAGCTGTACTACGGTCAGGGCCAGATACATGTCCTTTTGGCCCATCTGGGTGAATGTGCTTCCTGCCAGCCACAAAAAAACAACTTGGACAGGAGACGCCGCTTACTCCTCCACGTTGTCCAAACTGTGCTTCGCCACCAATGTCCGCCTTTCCTCCTCCAACCCACATTCAGCCTCCACCCATCTTTAGGGACATGTGTAGGGCCACAGCTGGGGTGTCTTGAAATTCTACACCGGGCTTGCCTCGGCGAACGATGTAACAGGGGAAGAACTGCTCCGCGTCATGCAGCAAGAAAATCGATGTTTTGGCTTTCTCCGTGCCAACTGGAAATCGGAACCATGGTGACGGACAATGGGAGGTACATGGTGTCCGTGCTGCACCGAGGAGGGACGGTCCATGCACCATGCATGGCACACATATTCAATCTGGTTGTGAAAAAGTTCCTGAAGTCTTCCACCCATCTTCAGAAGATTCTGAAAATGGCCAGGAAACTGTGCATTGCACTTCATCCATTCCTACAAAGCCAGGCACACCTCCTCGAGCTGCAGCGGCAGAACGGCTTCCCCAACAAACGCTGATATGCGATTTTTTCCACCCGTTGGAATTCCGCGCACATGTTGGACCCCTGTATGAACAGAGAAAGGCCGTTAACAGTTTTTTTGATGATCCAGGCGGACAGGAGTACTCCCCTGTGTAACTTTGATGTCAGCCAGTGGCAGCTCATGCGTGACACCTGCCGTTTGCTGAGGACATTTGAGGAGGTCACTTTATTTGTCAGTCGCCAGGACTACGGGATGAATAACGTCATTCTCCTGCTTCATGTCCTGGAACAGATGCTGAAAAATCTGTCTGGGCAGGGGACTGGAGACGTGGTGACTGAATCTCGCAGCCCCTTGAGTCCCGGTGGGGACTGAACTGGAGGAGGAGGACATTGGAACAGAAGCATTGTCTGGTGAGTGGTTTTTCTACCCAGGTGACAGGAGAGGAGAAGCTGGAGGAGGTAGATGGAAATGAGGAAGACGAGTCAGATGACCCGCAAGCACCGTGGCAGTATACAGTGAAGATGGAGGGAGTCCGTCAGAGTCACTTGCGCACATGGCATCGCTACCGGTCCAAAATGGGAGCCTTTTTTTCCAGCTGCTGAAAGGGAGAACAAACTCAAATACTATAGAGAAATCCTTTGTAGTCAGTTGGCCGTGCCTATGTGCGGCATGGTCATCTTTGACAAGTCTGACCAGGGGGTTTCCTCAGCGCTCACGTACCACTGCCGTGGCTGCTGTGGGAAGGTGGGGGGTAGGAGCAGTACCAGCTCCATCAGCAGTAACCTAAGTCTGGAGTCGCTCATGAGCAGCTTCCTTCACCCACCTAGTGAGGAGGGCACTCCCAGCGCACAGCAGCAGGAACTGGAGCAGACTCTGAACCTTTCAGGTGTGGCCTATTGGCAGCACTCTGCCCCCCCAGTTAGAAGATCCGCTGGACTACTGGGCAGCCAAACTGGATGTGTGCCCGCAACTTGCCGAGTTTGCAGTGGAGAAGCTGTCCTGCCCAGCCAGTAGTGTGGTATCAGAGCGGGTGTTCAGTGCGGCCATCGTTACCCCAAGGAGAACCCGCTTGTCCACGGGAAATGTGGGGAACGACGACTTTATCAAGATGAATCAGGCGAGGATCAGCCAGGATTTCCACACACCAATGGCTTAGGCGTCAGATTACATCAGCCATGACGCCTCATCAAAACTTTGAAAAATGAGTCTGGATTCAAACTACCTGCCTCAGCCACTATTCTGTTGCCGCTACACATATGCTGTCAGTTTCTCTATCTGCCTACCACCATCTTAACCAGGGACTGGTATTGCCACCCACTTCCACACTGTGACATTGTGCCAGTCTATGACCTCATGCTGCTGCTGCTATTGCTGGTGCCGTGACCTCCACACTGTGTCATTGTGCCACTGTATGACCTCATGCTGCTGCTGCTGTTGATGCCATCACCTCCACACTGTGTCATTGTGCCACTCTCTGACCTCATGCTGCTGCTCTTATTGCTGCTGCAGTCACCTCCACACCCTGTCATTGTGCCAGTCTCTGACCTCATGCTGCTGCTGATGCTGCTGCCGTGACCTCCACAATGTGTCATTGTGCCACTCTCTGACCTCATGCTGTTGCTCCTGCCGTCCCGTCCACTCTCTGTCATTGTGCCACTCTGTGGCCTACTCCTGTTTTTGCCACCTCCAGAATGTCATTGTGGCACTGTCTGACCTCATGCTGCAGCTTTGGCTGCTGCCGTGACCTACACACTCTGTCATTGTGCCACTCTCTGACCTCATGCTGCTGCTGTTGCTCCTGCCATGACCTCCATACTCTGTCATTGTGCAACTCTGTGGCCTACTCCTGTTTTTGCCACCTCCAGAATGTCTTTGTGCCACTGTCTGACCTCATGCTGCTGCTGTGGCTGCTGCCGTGACCTACACACTCTGTCATTGTGCCACTATGTAGCCTACTACTGTTTTTGCCACCTCCAGAATGTCTTTGTGCCACTGTCTGACCTCATGCTGCTGCTGTGGCTGCTGCCGTGACCTACACACTCTGTCATTGTGCCACTCTGTGGCTTACTCCTGTTGGTGCCACCTCCAGAATTTGTCATTGTGCCACTCTCTGACCTCATGCTGTTGCTGTTGATGATGTCATCTCCACACTGTGTCATTGTGCCACTTTGTGGGCTTCTGATGTTGCTGCCACCTCCAGAATTTGTCATTGTGCCACTCTGTGGCCTACTCATGCTGCTGCCAAGTGACCGCTGTCTCACTGGAAAACCCTGGGGCTTCCTAATGCTGTTTTCACCCTCACCACTCTATGACGTTGCCACTATGTTTGGTTTTCCCCTTCTTTTCACCTCTCAGAAAGAATAGGAAGTATAAGGATTGTCTAGCCAAAAGCAGGAGTGGATACAGAACACAAAGACATGCAAATATCCCATTTACTGGTCATCTCTGTTGTGGATCAACTCCTGTTTGTTTTTGGCTTAGCAATATTGATGGATTATTGACTGATTGAAAGCGGACACTGACGGATGAAAGGAAGTGCAAAATGACCAGAGACGTCAACGCAAAATTACTGCCGACACCCTCTCCACTCATTCGGGAGGGCCTCTACATGTATCAGCATTTAACAGAACAGGTTCTGTCATATTTTGTGACGGTTTAAAGCTAAGGCCTCATGGAGTGACCCCTTCTGTGACGTCCCCTTACTGTGCTGAGACCTGTGCTGGCTCCAGTAACTTCTGCTGTGTTCTTTGACGCTATGGTAGGATCTTAGCTCTCAGCTTGTTTTTTTCCAGCTGGCGGTGCCATGACTTTATCACGCTGCACTCCTGCTTAAGTTTTTTATTCAGTTTTGCCCCCATAAGTGCCCAGGAAATTTTAGAGTGAAGCGATTCACGCAGTCATGTGCGTGTCATACTAAAACACAGCATTGTATGAAGACCAAACCACGCTCCCTCTGCATATTTAAGCATGGCACAACGTTCTACAGCACCCTGCAGGCTCTGTGCAGCCAGGAAATAGCTGTTTTTTCATGCGATTCTTCGCTAAGTAATTCGGACGGAAACGAATTTGGATGGGAGTTGGGGCGTAGTCCGCGAACCGAATTTGTGAGAAGTTCACGCATCTCTAGCTACAACATTAAAAAATTATATAAATTGGGCATCATTGTATTCATGTCCCCTCACCGAGTAAATATAACATGATATTTATACAGACTGATGACCACTGTAAAAAATAGACCATAAAAAACCACTACCAGGATAGTAGTATTTTCTTCATCCCGTCTGCCAAAAAACGGATTTAAAAGTCATGTCGCCCAAAAATGGTACAGATAAAAATGTCTCCTCATTTCACAAAAAAACACAGCTCTGTATTCAGAAAAATAAAAAAGTTATGACTCTCATACCATAAATTTGGTATTGTTGTAATCATTTTGTCCTGCTGAGGAAAGTTATCAGGTCACTTATACCGCACAATGACCACTGTCGAAAAAAAAACAAAAAAACACCAGGATTGCTGCATTTTGTTCATCCTTGCTCCATAAATGATTTGATAAAAAGTGATCAAAGTGTCATGTGAACCCAAAAACGACACTAATGAAAAAGTATATTCACCCAAAAAACAATCCCTTAATCAACTCCGTTTACAAAAAAATAAAAAGTTATAGCTGTCATAATATGGCAACATAAACTAAATTTTTTACAAAATCATTTCTATTGTTTAAAAGTAATAAAACTTTTCTGAACAAAGAACCTGTGCTACTCTTCTTTCACTACACGAGGCCCCCAGATAGAGAGAAATCACAATCTCGATGAAAATGTACCAAGAAAGTACTGGGGAGTATCCCAGACATTATCCACATTGTGATAATAGTCGAAAAACGCTGCCTTTTCCAATATTGGCTTAAGCCTCAAACTCCTACCTTTTCACTAATCATTGAACAGCTGAAGTTATGTTTCTCTTCATTTGAGACGGAGAGGCATAAGTAACTATGCACTAAGGTTTTCTTTTAAAAGGTGGAGAACTTTTATCACTTCACATTACACAAAAGAAGAGATTGCTCAGCTAATGGCCCAAGGGCATCCGCAGGGATGGTGCAGGGCTCTTTCCCCCAAGGTCCTCTGGTGGCATCACGTGCCCAGAGAAACCAGACCGTGTTGAAATTAATCTGTCTTGGAGACCGTCCACACACAGGTCAGGAGCTGTGGACGGCTCTCCGCAACGAGACCGAGCGCTGGCTGGGTGCCAAGAAACTTGTGCCAGGCAAGGTGGTGTGCGATAACGGGCGAAATCTGCTGGCCGCCCTTAAGATCGGTAGGCTGGAGCAAATCCCTTGCCTGGCACATGTCATGAACCTTGTCGTCCAGAAATTTCTAAAGAGCTACCCGGGTCTGGACTGCCTGCTGAGGAAGGCTCGAAGTCTAAGTTCGCACTTCCGCCGTTCGCACCTGCTTCGTCCCGCCTGGCTGCGTTGCAGCGTCAGCTCGGCCTCCCCGTCAACCGTCTCATTGTTGACGTGGCAACATGCTGGAATTCCACCCTCCACATGCTCCAGCGATTGTGGCAGCAGCGCAATGCCATTACGCAGTACGAAGTGACACATGGCCTGACAAGCAGCGGTGCGGACTTCGGGGTGTTGAGCCTCCGAGAGTGGAGGCAGGTGAAAGAGCTCTGCACCATCCTTGCCAGTTTTGAAGAAGCCACCAAAATGGTCAGTGCGGACAATGCCCTTGTCAGCATGAGCATTGTGGTGATCTTAGTTCTGGAACGATCGTTGCACTCTGAAACAACAGGTCCCGCCAGCGACGGAGGAGGACGGACACAGATGCGGACACGGAGCCTTTCTCTCCGTCAAATCCACAAGGCTCGACATTTTCACAATTTCATCGGTCTTCATTAGGTCACATTACACAAAAGAAGAGATTGCTCAGCTAATGTGTTCCTTTTGCTATACTGTGTGGTATTAAAAAGAGGATGTCTCTGGTACTTTAGGTACCCTTAGGGTATAATTCTCTATTTATTCCTGGTATATTTCCTCCTCTCAATTAAAGACACAAACCCCTTGCCGCATTGTCTTCAATTATGTAATCTCCTGTTGCAGTAAACTTTGTAGTTGGTATGATTGGATATGCATTATTGATCACTTGTTGATCATTGATTATTACAGTATCTTGATTATAATTTCACTTAAACATCCCTCCATTCGTTATATAAATTATCTTTATAATTATATATTTACTCATACTTTACAATATGCAAGCTTCAATTTAAGACCAGAATTTGTGACTCTTATATTAAGCTTACATGTTGGATTCATCTTCATAGATGCTTGATTTTGTATATTCTCAGTTCTCAACTAAAGGACACTGAAAGGTATTACTCTGCTCTTTTACTAGAACTTGTTACTCCTTTTGTCTATTGCAAGCTATGTCATCTATCTATTTGTACTTTTCTCATTGCATCTTCAAATTTCTTTGTATATTCAATGATATCCAATAAAATATGTTAAAAAGGAGTAATAAAACATTAAAAACTATAAAAAAAATATATTACTGTAATTCTACAGACCCGCATAGTAAAGTTGTCATGTTATTTACACAGCGCAGCGCATGCTGTAAAAGTGAACCCAAGAAATAATGGCCCATGACTAGAGATGGGCGAATCGATTCTAACGAAGTCGAATTTGTTTAGAATTTCAGGAAAACTTCGAATCTGAACGAAGTCGAAGTTTGGGGTGATTCGCTGGAACGAAGCGTGTTTTTAATTGATAAAATGGCTGCGAGCACATGGCATTACATGGGGCAAAGAACTCTGGGAGGAAGAAAGGAGTAGCCTAAATGACATGTGCAGAGATGAAGCCAATCAGAGACCGGTGGGATTCTGTGACGTCACCGCAGTATATAAGTCCGGACGCGACGCTGGCAGTTCACATTCATCTCTCTGTGCCATGTTGTAGCTGCTGCAGCTCCTGTATTAGAGATCTCACACAAAAGAAAGACCTTTTATACAGTGATATTTGGGGGGTGTCACAGCTTTTCTCAGAGACTGCTTCTCTTACGTTCTAATTCTGATTTTGTGGGGTATTGGAACTGAAGTCCAGTGTGCGTCCAATTCAGCTGCATATGCATTTTAATGCTATCTGCTCAGTTCTGGAGCACATTGAATATACAAGGATTATCTAAGCCTGTTCTTGTTGTATTCAGTTAAAGAAACAATCCAATTAACAGTAAATTTTTGGCTGCTTATATCTGTAGCGCAATTTATATGCAAGGGCTACTTACACGACTTTTTGCTATTGTAGTCAGGGCTGTATTTACAGTATATGTCATGCTGCCCTAGGCACTAAACCCCATTAACCAATTAGATTAACACGGCCCTTTTCATATTATGCCACACCCCTTTACAAAAGCCACGCTCACTATGACCAAGTAACGGCTCAAGAAGAAAGCTAATTGAAGGGTTTGCCGTCCCCCAGCTTTCATAGATGTTGGAGAACCTATTCAGCATACAGGATAGACTGGGGATGCCGCCACACTGTGCCTACACCTAAACCATTAGACTTCATCAATAAAAGCCACACTGCAGCTTAAAGGGAATATGTCACCAACATTTTATTTTATTTATCAAATCCAGACCCTGATACATATTCTTTCCTTCTACAACATTTTTATTTTCTGATTGTAGATTTCCTCGTTTGGTCATCTGTATACGATTATGATCTATGACAGACATTCTCACCCAAAGCAACAAATCAGACTTCATTTTACCAGAATGTTCTAAGAAATGAAGACGGTGGTAAGGAGGGGGAGGGCAGGGAAGACACTGGGGGCCCCTTGCCTTCACAGTGGACAGGACTAATACATGGAAGGTTTAATAAGATTATATATAGGTGAGATGGCCAGGTGGTCATACAGCATAACAGCCTAAGGGTGCTCTCACACAGCGCCTTTTTGATGCGTTTGTTAATGTGTGTGTTTTTGTGCAGAAAGGCGCGGTGATTAATACTGTACATTGCTGCTGTGCAAAAATCGTGATTTTACCGCGATTTTTGTGCAGTAATGTACAGCATCAATTGTTGTGCCGACCTGCACAAAAAACACACATTAACAAACGCATCAAAAACGCACCCGCCTATATGATACCTATATACACATCACATGAGAGCCCTATATGATACTGACACCTATACAACACATCACATGACAGACAACTCCATATAGTCTGATACCTCCTATTATATCATAGACAGCTCCATATAGTCTGATACCTCCTATTATATGATAGATATATGATAGACAGCTCCATATAGTCATGTCAAATCAGGGGCCTGCAGTGGCCAAACTCCTTTATAAATAATTTGATCAACATAAAATACTTGGATCTCAGAAATAGTGGCATTGTGGGTGAGACAGATAACGCCATCCTGTTAAAAGTAAGTGATGCAAATTTCTTTCTACTCCTGTTAATTTATGTGCGCATGGAAAATGCTCCATCTACAATGCACTTTTTCAAGCAAGGGGCCACTTATGCGTTACCACACCATGCGATATCACACACCAGATGCCAAATTTATCAGAATAAGGAGGGATTTCGTTTATTTCGTCAGGATTTTTAGCCCTCCATATCTACGTATTTTGGGAGTTTACATAGTCTAGTAAGTGAAACCAGGCCTTGTCTGTCATCTGCATACCAAGTGACATCAAGAATATTTGGATTGTCAGTGACAAACGTTTTAATGCAATGTCAGTACACTAGTGTTGAGCGATTATTATCGACAAAGTTGAAATCGGCACAGTTTTTATTTTGATCGAAAATTTTTAGATAGCGATAATTTAGGTTAAAATCTGTGCATCATCTATTAAGATCGGCCATTTTCGGCGCTTCTGTCATTTTGACGGCCAGCAAATCGCTTAAGAAAAGCGGGGTGGCTGTGTGTCGACGTCATGACTGGGATGTGTTGTTGCGATTGGCGGGAAAAAAATACATGACCTCGTTTTACATAGAACACCCCCTTCCTGTTCTTTGTCAGGTCTTTCAGGTCTCATAGCAGTAGGACGTGCGCTCTGCCTGTGCCCAAACCAGTAAGCGAAATTATTTTTCTTACAAGAAAGCTCTACTGTTAGCTGTGATCCTTAAACTTAGATAGATCAGAGATTTGAAGATTTTTATGTAGTTTGATAGAGAATTTAAAGGAGCATCTACCGCTGAAAGTCCGGAAGGGGGGGGGGGTGGGGCCCCGGGGCAACACAGAAAGTCTTGAAAGAATACTGGATAAAGTTCACAAGCTTAGTGTAGCTTGTTTTTTAAAAAGCTTTGTTTTTAACAGTTTTTTTATTGAAATATTTCCCGGATATTGGGCAGCCTGAACTTATATTAGGATACACTTTTTCTAGTAACTGCAGGTCTCTTTTTTAGGTACAAAACTCCCTTTTATTATCGTATACTTTTTTAGTAGGGGGTTTTTTTAAATTTTGCCCCTTCCAGCTTTTTTTATTAGCCACCTTGCAGTTAAATTAGAATCCGCAATTTTTTGTGTCAGGGGGGTTTTGGGGGCAAAAATACCTTTTATTTCCGAATACATTACGTACTTTTTTTTTCATTTGGCCACTAAGCTTTGGTTTATTGAGGCACCTTGAGATAAATGTGAATACAGCAATTTTGTAGTCACCCCGGTGAATTGAAAGGTCCAAAAAAAAAACTTTTATTATCCGAAAACATTTAGATACGTGTTTTTTCACTTTTTCCCCGGCCAGCTTTTTGATAGATCTACTTTGCGTTAAATTTGATACAGCAATTTTTAGTCACCACAGGTGAATTAAAGGGGCCAAAAATACCTTTTAATATCCCTAACATTTTTAGACAGGGTTTTTTTCATTTTGGTCAGTCAAGCTTTGTTTATAGATTACTTTGCAGTTAAATTTGAATCCAGCAATTTTGTTTTTATTTGAGGGATTTGAGAAAATGTGTTTGCGTCTTTTATAAGGGCTTTCCAAAACTCTTCCTTTGTTCTCAAATTTTTATGTTTCGAACATGGAGCGAAAATTCAGGTGGTAAGCGAGCAAAGAGGGGGGTAGGACATGGAGGTAGAGGGAGAGAGAAAAGGGGCTCCTTCCCGTGTTGGCGACAAACCGATGAGGGATCGTCGTTGCGGACCCTCGGCCCGTCATGCTGGGTGGGCCCCGTGAATCTCAGTAACGAAAAAGCGTGCCAATTGTCCTTCAGTGGTTAATGCAACCTGCATCCGCAGTTTACCCCCTGTCCTCCCCGTACGGCCACAAATGTGTATCAGCTTTATCAGCATCTGTCCAACATGAAGCAGCCAAATGTCAACTCGTGTTTCCCAAACCCCTGGGAAATCCCTTTTTGAAGACCCCTTTGATGACAAAAAGCGTTTGGGGTAGAAGGCTGTTAAAAAATCAAGAGGCCAAAGAGGATGATT